>JAMZAV010005951.1:0-32297 GCA_024449915.1 Sweltsa coloradensis | reverse complement strand
TTAATATAATATTAAATTTATATTCTGTAATTTCATAATAAAAACTAACCCTATATATAAATTAGGCAACATTTATTAAAATGGATTACCGCAAGTGTTTAAAAGCTGCATAATACCGTAAAGTATTCATTATACAAGTCACCGTACCTTTGATCGCTCTTTGCTCCTGTCCGCGCATGATGTACAGGTACTTGGGGCTCTCTGGCATGAATGGCAGCGCCAAGGCGGATATTAGAGTCGGGACAATGTAGCAGGCAAGCAGGAAGTGCCAGGTGGTGTCTTGACCTGAAATACATCAACACATTGTTCATGTAATGTTCTCATTTTGTAACTTGTATGTATGTAATGTGTATGTAATACTAATGTAAGTCGTTGGTCTTGTGGTTAGCGAATCTGCTTCCAATGCAGAAGGTCCATAGTTCGATTACCGTCAAAGTCAGAAGTTTTTTAACTTCTGATTTGGACTTAAGTCCATCAGTTCTTGTCCATGGAGTTTGTAAACGGTGACTTTGGAGCCCTCCTAGCAACGAAGCACATAATAAATTCAGAGTTGTTCTGAATCGGCCTTGATGATTCTGGCGTTGATCCGCGAGTGCTCGCACTGTCCATACCACTGATTGCTATATTTCCTATTAAAAATATCGATCTTTGGTTGGTTATCGTTATCGCTCACTCGTCGATTGCGTCGGGGCCTACAGGGTTGGCTTAGTCGCTTTGATTTACTGTCCCCCACTAAAAATCAGTTATATAACTGAGTGGGTAGACTCTAAATAGGCCTACTACGTATTTATTTATTTAATTTTGAGTTATTATACAGTAGTTGGGGAAAAAATTGACTTCATTCCTCACAATATAGCTAAAGTTTCTTGCAATTTTTACAGGTATGTTATGTCATACCAACAACAAACGTCATAAATAAATATACATTAATTAAAATATAATTACCTAAGTAACTACTGCTAGTGGCTAAGAAATGATATGCATTAAATAGTACAGGTACACAGTAACAAAAATGTTCAATTATAATTGGCTAGATGTCAATTGAACAAATATTTTTGACACGTTTGCCATGGTGAGGTGTCAGGTTCTGTGTTGGCGGGTTACCAACTGGAAATATGTATTGCCTGAGCAAAATGCTTGGTTCTTTATGCCCTCGTCATCCCACTTGGTCTCTCTCGTAGAAAATTTCCCAGATTACCATACATTACTACCTAATCAAACAGAGAGAGCCGTGTGCATTTATTTTTTATATACTAATTCTAGTTCTTTTTATTACAGGTTGAAGTTCATTGATGTGGAAGAACATTCCAGGAATAAGCTGTAGAAAAGCAGTTAGTAATTAATAATTGCCGTAAATGTTTAATAAACTTCTGTCAGATTTGACGGCCATTAAGAAGGCGGACACATTCAGTATTAAATTAAAACAAAATATGTTAGTAGAACAGGCATATTACTCAATACAACAATAATTCTTTAATGGCATATTTTATTAATTGAAGGGAATGAAGTAACCTGGTCCATACAAAAAAGCTGCAGGGCCTTCTACTTGCACATAGTGGCTGATTTTGTTAATACAATAATATAATAATATAATGTTACAATGTACCTATATGATGTATATATAATGTAGGCTAAATTGTACATATATGTATTATGTTTAAATAAAAAATAAAATAAATAAAACGGTCTAGGACTCTAGGACCTAGGTAATTAGTAATTACACTATATTTGCTATGGAAATAAAAATTAATTCTTTTGTCATTGAATAGGTAGGCCTCAGGGCTTTAGTCTTGCACAATAGTAATATTCATTATTTTCGAAATGAACTAAAAGAAATACGCCGATACGGTAACATAATCAACTTCACTTATGTCTTCAGTCGCTCGTACATGCACATACAAATTTTATATTCACGCAACCACACACCTACATTCATGTTTATGTAATTTTTATGGATGCTGTATCTAACTAATTTTATATTGTAAAATGTATTGTATTGTTATTGGTTTGGTAGATTGCACTTGTGGGATATTTTGTCCTTTGTAATGTGCCTGCACAAATAAACAAATGTTCGTATTGTTAAGTGGTGTGGTGTGGGCCCGCGCACTCACCTAACACGTCCTTGAGCCCCAACAGCTGAGCGAGCAGGATCCCGACAGTGAGTCCGAGACAGGTGAGAGAGCCAGAGCGCCCCTGGTGTCGTCGGAAGCAATCTCCGTCAGGTACATGGGAATGGTGCCCGTGGTCAGCCCTGTAGAACAACAAATACAATATTTACTGGATTTAGAGAAAGGAGCAAATGTCAAATGCACATTTCAAAATACGTTGGCCCAAGCTCAAGCTCATACAAAACTGTCTGAAGGTTGTAGACCACAGCCACTATTAAAAAAAAAAAAAATGTGAAATTATAGTTGTTTAGTGATGGTATCTTGAGAACAGTGCAAAATAATACATATATAAAAACTGATTGCAGAGAGTAATGTGGTTTTGTTAGAAGTAGAACTATATAATGCAAGAATAAATATTCAAATATAATAATCGATACAGTGTGTACATAGTAATTTGAATTGTATGTATTTAATGAATTGAATATCAAATTTAAAACATACTATACGGTAGATTCTCACAAATCGTCATAACTGTCTCCAAACATTTTAAAAAAAATATTTTGCAACGATGTAATGAATTCACTAAATTGGTAATATTAGTAAATGAACTTTAATTTTGCATGATTTTTAAATGCTAATGTTGGCAGGGGTATAACGCCAAAGATTAGAAATCTTTGCTACCGCCATGTGCAAGTACTAAGTTCCACTGGAACCACCATGTTAAGAGTCCTGTGACCAAACCTCGATCCTGCGATCCTGGCGGAGAATCTGGGCGAACCAGCTTTTGGCATTGCCCTAATGAAAATATTCAACAAAAAGGGAAATAACTAAATGATACACTATGAATGAATAGTCAAATGGATCGCTCCTTATAACGACGAGCAATATGCTTGGCTAATTAATGAGACAGGTATTTTGCTCATACCAGTGAATGGAGGGAAAGATAGTGTAAGAACCAAACGTAAAGCGAGTGGAGCAACAAGGGCCGCCGCACCTGCGCCTACACCCGTGAGCAGTCGACCCAGCAACAACATCTCCACGGAGCCTGCGTAGAAAGACGACACGAACAAGATGGCCGCCACAACGCCTAGAAGGTTGTTGGCCGCCACTGCACCCTTGCGGCCAAACCTGGAATTACAAACACAATACAACATGGATTAAAACTGTGCAACAGGTTATTGTTTTTTTGTTTTTTTATGTGTCGAAAGAATATTTTAAGTTCAGCTGTTTTTACAACAAACAAAATTAGGGAGGTCTAATTACTTGTGCACCTCATACGGTTGTTGTTGTTCACTATCTTGTCATATGGAAAAGTGCTTGCCTTAAAATACTCTCACTGGATTAAAAGTATTAGTGTTATTGAAAATTATTTTGTACGTTTTATGTTTGTTTTGTTAATAATTGCTACTAAATCACAATCCTATAAAACCATCTGAGATATGTTTTTGTCTGGTCTTTCTAGAGCTTTTTAAAATTGTTGTAGTTGCATGATTATGATTTGAATAGGTGAATTTAAAGTTGTTCACAAGGAAGTTGATGATGCTAATAGTACCCGAGGAAAAAAATCATCCTTCCCTTCCCATATTGAGTTGAGATTATTAGAATAGGCAGATTATTAATTATATATTTTTACTTTCCACTGTTCTTTTTTTAATTTGGTAGAATGCTAATTTTTAATTAGCCCTCCCAACATTTAAACCACACATTTTTTGTAAAATCTCTAGAACGCTGCAAAATATTGAAAAACTGATTGCAATGACAGTAATGTGGTTTTGCATAAAAAAAAGATTATAATAATTGTATGGGAAGTAAGTTTTAAACTTGATATTTAATTAATTAAATGCATATATTCCAAATACAAAGCATACCATTATTATATTTAAATAATTTTTACTGCATTAAATAGTTCTATCAAAACCACATTACTGTCTGCAATCAGTTTTTAGATGTTTTGCAGCGTTCTCGAGATATCACTGAAATAAAGTAATTTTGCGTGGTTTTAATACTGGCGAGAGTCTACCGTTTTGGCATAAAGTCATTAAAAGAAGGTCTAATGCAGTTCTGCTTTAGATACTTTCAGTGTACCCTTCAATGGCAACTAATGAAGCATTTTACATGAAGCAAATTCTCATAAACATATTCTAAAGGAGGAGCTGCCTTGATCTCTGTTGCTGATTGCTCCCAGCTTTGATTTCCCGTGTCTTTGGGAAGGTTTGTCCCTTACCTGGCATCGAAGCCATAGACCACCTGCGGCTACTGATCCGGTCTTGCGCGGCTATACAGTTTTGTCAAGAAATTTCAATGGACTAGGTACCTGTACCATTGAGTATAGAACCTTGCCGGTACCAACCAAATATAATATTATGAAAATGAGATTCGGTCTCGTTGCAATATCCAGTTATATATATTTGTGCGAATAATTATTTTCTAGAATTGGATTGGATTGGATATTGCTTAACGTCTCATATTTATGCAACTTGGCTTTTCTAGAATGAATTATTTTAAGAATAAATACCGATTTTTTGTAATGACATAAGCCTGACCACATTGATTGAACCAGTATATATAGCCAGTATAATATTTAAAGCACATCAATACGGTCATACATATTTTGTATCCTATAAAAATTAAGTGTAATGTTCCTTGCTGTCATTGTATTCCAATTATCCTAGTATGGCTATAAACTATTATTCAATGTCAAATTTTGTATTTATTTTATAAAATTAGCTCCCAAGACCAAAAAGGTTACCGACCGCTCTCTGCCATAGACCCTTTGATTTTGTTGCCATGTTGGGGACTGTGTTTATGTTTTAATTGTTGCCAATGAAAGGGTACTGAAAGCCACTTAAGTATTGCATCACTTTTAAGTTGTTTTTAGTATAGTAAAACAGTTGGGATGGATGCAGGTATACAGACCCAAAAATAAATGTTTACCCCTCTGTATACCATAAAACAATTCAGGGCATGCGCTGAATCTACAATCTATATCTCTTGGTACAAATAAAGAAATACTTACTAATAAATAATACTACGGCCCCGGTCTCCCAATTGCCGGTCAGGTGCAGGAGTGTTTCCCGATTAATGAAATTGAGAAAGAAGTACAAAATGTATAATTCAAGACCTCACCTGTCTGCAATCCATCCTCCGCTCAGGGAACCGATAACAGCTCCTAGCACTAGTATCGAGACAACAGTCGACCACACGACGTCCAACTCGAAGTCCGAGAGTTCGACTTCAAACCGGGACGAGATGGTCGAGTTGCAGAACTCTTTGATTATCTGTTGGACAGGTTCGGCTGTTACGACAAGGGCCATATCAACACTGATCTATTGTGTACCAAGTAGACATTTTGTTTATTATCTGTGGCCACATTACAACAGGACAATGTCTCACAAGTGCAATTTACCAAACATTACATAGGGTAACAAAACAATACAATACAAAATAAAATAACTTTTAAAGATGACTATACAAATTATATAAACATGAATGTAATATGAGTGGTGTTGTATGTACTGGTATGTAAAGACTGAAAGTGTAAGTGTAAATATAAATTGTTTGGTGCATATGAGGAAGGAGAAGCAATTTTAATTGTTGAATACTATCGCACTTGAACCATGTATTTGTAATAAGTTAATACTCTCATTTACCTACTCTAAACAAAATAAAACCAAAACTAATAAACAACATTTTGGGAATTCTTGATATCCATATTTAAGTTATTTATTTAATTAAATTGACTTTGTAAATAGGGTTCACAATATTAGAATAAGGAGTGCAAGATGCAATTATGTGTATTTGGAAAATCTTAATTCAAATATTATGGCCAAAATATTTTTATTTAAATTTAAGATTAGATGAGGGACATCAAAAGTGTTGGGATGTTTACAAATGAATGTTGTTATTGGATACTGGATAATAAACATAAAATAAATTTAAGTAGGATGTGAAATAGCTGTGGTTTAGCTAACAAAATAGAGCATGCATACTGGATATATTCTTTGAGGCACTTGATTCCATATTACGTATTTTAAATTGGTATTAGTAAAAATAATTATTTTGTACATTATTTAATAGCCCCTTTATATAAAGATTAGATTAGACTTTTAGATTAATTTCAAACAATTTGGTGGTCCCTTGGAGCTGGTTATCCCGAGCGACCGCTTATCGGTTAACCCGGCCTCGCCTTTCATTTCGTTACTGCAAGAAACAACTTTCAAAAAGAAAAAAAAAATAGTCAAAACATCCTAGAAAAAAATATTTTTAGGAGGGTTCTATTATAGATAAGATTTCAGATATTTTTTATTCTCAAATACATGGTTTACATAAACAGTGGTTGGTACATATAATACCATATTCCACTTACAGTTTGAGAAGTCCGCAAAGTCATAAAGACTTGTGTGCGGGCCATTTGCTAAATTAAAGTAAGATAATTTATCAGATGGCGACAAAAGTATGGGAAATAAAATTTCTTATATTATTATAATAGTCAATGAATTGAAGTGTATTGTAAGTGTGTGTAGTGTAAGACCACTCAAAAGTCAAAGTTTTCTGACTCCCTAACAGTATATTGATCGATTAAGATTAATTTTTATAAAGTTTGCTAGCTCATGGCAACCTGGGATGCAATGCAATGGAAGCAGGGAAAGGCCAACCTACACAGGACTATAGGGCCTACATACCACAATAACAGCCAAAAATATAATTTCCTGACTATGTAATTTAAAAACATTTAAATATTCCACCAATTTACTATGGGAATAGCGATACTTTAAAAATCATCTGCATCGTATCAAGAAAGATAAAAGTATGGTCGAAGAAATAATAGTAGACACATTGTGCAATTTTAGGTGTATAGTAATGTTGACATATTTTCAGTTGATTAGCAACCGTGTAAAACTATCACAGATAACGGTGTTGTTGTGAGATAGGCCTAAACCCAGAAAAATATGAATATGTATCATTCTTCAACGGCCATTTCAGATAATAATGAATCGAGATAATACAAAATTTAAAAACACTTTTTTAAGACCCGTTCGAATTTTCTTCCTATGCAAATTTCCATAGATAAGCACATAAACATTTCGTAAAAACAACGACCTTGGGCAACAATGTGTCTAATTTACTGTACGTCTTTTTCAAGGCAGTGCCTGATAGGTACTTGTGCTAGTGATAAATTCTGGTAGTGCCAGTAAAAATATAATCTAAATGGGACCTTTTTGTCTATGCACGTATCGTCCATGCAAAAACAGCCTGTAGTAGAAATCCACTGCTCCTAATGTTCGTCTGGACAACGACATCTAGGAGCAGTGTAATCACTTATTGACAGCGGCCAGTTATATGCATTTTATTTTATTTTATTTGTGGCCACATTACAACAGGACAAAATATCCCACAAGTGCAATTTACCAAACCATACCAACACAAAATATATCACAACAATATAATGTCATAAAATGACTGTTAAAATAAGATAAACATGAATGTTTGTATGTGGTGTAGGGCATACGTAAAAAATAAATAAAATAAATTGTATTTAGAGTCTACCCACTCAGTTATATATCTGATTTTCAGTGGGTGAGTGTGTAAAGTGTAAATATGAATTTATGTGAGTGCACGAGCGACTGTAGACATTAGTGAAGTTGATTATGTTATTTATTTTAGTTGCTTTCGAAAGTGATGGGATCCAGCGTAGTCTACTAATCAATACAAAGTACATGTTTACATACAGAAATAATATCAGAAAATAAAATATATATATAACAATTATTATAACCGTTGTTACACTTACTACTGATAATGTGCTGATATTTTGTTCCACGTTTTAGTTGAGACTTGAGAGTATTTGATTATAATCTGTTTATGAGTTATAGTGTATTTAGTACACTGTAAATATTTTAGAAGATGCATGACAAAACTGATTCAGGAAAAACTTGCCCATAGTGCTCGTATTCAGATGTCTATTCCACTTTTAATCGTATTCGTATCAAAGAAAGTACTTAGGTCTACTTTTGTTTTAGACAATAAATGTAATTCATCAAACATCTGCAGAGCGCTCACCTCGCACAATAACAGACCGATCTCTTGGTAGAGGGCTGTAAACTTCAGCCTTCTCAATGAAGTAGCCGAGCAGTGAGTAGGGTGCGATGTGAGCGCTCTGCAGAGGATATTATGATATACTACTTGTGTGGTTCGTTGGTCTTGTGGCTAGCGTCTCTGCTTGCAATACATAAGGTCCAGGGTTCGATTCCCACTTTAGGCACAAGTTTTTGGACTAAGTCCATCAGTTCTGATTGGTTTAAGTGTAAACGGTGACTTTAAAGCCGTCCTAGCAACGAGGCAAATAATAAATTCTAAGGTTGTTCCGAATCAGCATGGTTGATTCTGGTCCAGTCCCGGGTGGAATCGTGTCCAGCTTGATTGATCGGTGTTTCCTACTTAAATATGCCAGCTAGTTGGTCATTGTTTGCTTCGCCGCCTACAGGGTTGGCTTAGTCTGCTTTAAATTTAATGCCCCTCACTGAAAATCAGTTCTGTGACCGAGTGGGTAGACTCTAAATACGAATTTATTTTGACTCTGGCAGAAAACACCAAGGTCAACTTGTCAAGTCAAGTACCCCACCAACCTGTGCTGGGGTGTTGATAACTCCTATGTTGTACCCCAGGGGGACAGAGCACCCGAGAGTGGTGGCTGCGGAAGGAGCACAGGACTCTTAGGCAAATTGCTGTTCACTCGACCGACTGACACCACAGGTGTTTGATATTTTGAACATATGTCAAGAACGTGGAAATATAGGGCTCTGCAGTATAACACATTTCCAAATTTTGTTTTAAAATAAATTAGTTTTCACGTATTTTGATTTTGTTAAAACTCCAAAATTGACAATTTTCGTGATTTTTTTCTGACTAATTAAGACAAAATTTTGAAAATCTATGACTGCAGGGCTGTCCATGTATGCTTTATTGAAAGTTACATATACGTCTGATGCATCTTGGCCGAGCAAATAGATCCAAAATCAAAGCAGTGTCTCTGGGTCACGGGGGATTACTGACTAGATTGTTCCCCCAACAAGTTGGGGAGTATGACACTCACGGGCCCAGCTTCCGGTCTCCCCCTCAGCATCGGGTGGACTACTTCCTCCATCCTGGAGCTTCTGTGACGTCACGTGGTCTCGGCGGTGCTGGCTGAGCGAGCAGGGTACTTGTTATCTGTGACAGTAGGAGTTAGGACACACCTCAGTAGTCAGTCCGTGTGATGCACTGTACAGTGTACACACAAACAAACTTTAGTGTAGAAATTGTACACTGAAACAAACTTTAGTGTAGAAACTGTACACTGAAACAAACTTCAGTGTAGAAACTGTACATGAAACAGACTTTAGTGTAGAAATTGTACACTGAAACAAACTTTAGTGTAGAAACTGTACACTGAAACAAACTTCAGTGTAGAAACCAACACCTCCATCCTGGACAAAACAGACGAGTCCAGTGACGAAGGGGGGTGGGGGGCAAATATTTAACTTCACGTTCATTTTTTTTAAGATTTTAGATCGCAGATAGTTGCTATGAAACATCGTTTAATATAGAGTCCGAGTGCAGGAAGTTAAGTTTTAGTTTTTTGAGGTATTAATTTTATTTATTTCGAAATTGTCTCTATTATTGTGCATCATACTTTTATACACATGATTTCCTGAATTGAAATACATGTTTTGATTTTCCCATTTTTTCACGTTTTGGAATTATTTCTCGCAATGGATCTTTATGGCGCATTTTTAGCAACCAATTGCAGATATCAATATAAAAGTACTATGCCAAACTTGGTAATGATATTACAAACCGTTCAACAGAAATCATCAACACCTGAGTGCGTACATGATTTTCAATGGGTGACATTAAATTTAAAGCCGACCAAACCAACCATGTAGGCACCGATACCATCGACGAGCGAACAATGACCAACTATAGAGATCGGCATATGCAAGTATAGGAAGCACCGATCTATCAAGCTGGACACGATTCCACCCGCGGACAGCGCCAGAACCAACAAGGTGAATTCGGGGCCTCATTTCCAGGACGGCTCCAAAATCACCGTTTACATTTCTAAGCCAAAAACACTGATGGACTGCCCAAATAAGACGTTAAAAACCTTCTGCCTAAAGCGGGAAACGAACTCAGACCTTCTGCATTGGAAGCAGAACCCCTTAGCACAAGACACAATGGTTACTTACATGTTCCCTCCGATGTTGTGTGGTGTCTGGCTAGGTCGCTTCAACACTGACCAGTATAAGCCAGCTGACTACATTATACCTTATCACTGAGGTTTACTACCTGATAGCTGCCAACTAGGTCTGTGAGGTAGGCCTGGACTAGGGACTAGCTATGCGTAGTTCGGTTTGTAACATTGTAAGCTTCTGCATAATTATTGTGACTCTCAGCTTCTTTATCTAGTGCATTTTCATTTTCCTGCAAGACCAACACGAAACCTCAGACTTTCCATCTGACAAGAAGCAGACTAGACATTTTTAGTAATTCACCATTTATCCGCATCCAACATGTATAACCAATTAGTTGTAATCCATCCATATCTTGACATAAATCACCTAAATTAACAATGTTTTAAAAAGTTTTTCTACAAATGTTCTTGACATTGTACAACATTGTAATCGTCATAGTTTTCTATTTGCATTTCGTTTAGTATAATTTTCTTTTGTGCACCTGTTGGACCTATTTATATGTTGTTTGATTTTTTGATATCATTTTTATTTTTGTGCTTTAGTTGTTAATTAATTTGATGTAAAAGTTTATCGCACTTGTGGAGCTTGCTCTGCTGTTGGTGGCAACAAATAAATACATTCATTTGTATCGGTGACCCGTTGTGATAAGAGTATTGCGGGTGGTTTGATTACTCTCACTACAAATACTTACCTCGTTTTTTTTTTATCCTTTCCTACAGAATTAATTTCTTGCAAACAAAATTTTTTAATTAAACAATTACATTTTCGCTTTTTTTCTAAGATTTGTGGTAAATAAATAAATAAATAAATAAATAATTGTATTTAGAGTCTATCCACTCAGTTGTATAACTGATTTTCAGTGGGGGACAGTAAATCAAAGCGACTAAGCCAACCCTGTAGACCCCGACGCAATCGACGAGTGAGCGATAACCAAACAAAGATCGATATTTTTAATAAGAAAAATAGCAATCAGTCGTATGGACAGTGCGAACACCCGCGGATCAATGACAGAATCAATAAAGCCGATTCAGAACAACTTTGAATTTATTATGCGCTTTTTTTCTGATTTTTTAATAATCAATTTAAAACAATTTTTAGATTTTTAATAAAAGCTACATTTTAAGCTAAAATTCAAATTTTAAGATCTTACCGTATACTAGATTTTTCAACGTTTGCATATTTTAGATTTTGCCTGTCTCAAATACTAGCCACATCACTATTATACAATTTCCGAACGAACCATAATGTTCTCGTTTTTTCCTGTTTTTACAATAGAAAAAATCTATTTATTTCATATCAATCAAAAAAGGAATTCTGGGTAAAATTTTGTTGGACTGTGCGCCCTTTGTTCACTCGAATGAGTAGGCTTATTAGCCCAAGTGACTTTAGCCATGCTATTGTGTTTAACTTAGGCCTAGTTTACTAGATCGCATAAGTCGATGTTTGCAAGATTAGTAGTAATAGTATCGATTACGTTTCGACCTCTGTAGTAGGCCACGCCCAGAAGCAGACGTCTTTCACGGTGCAAGCAGTTACTACAACTCCCGCGTTTTTCGAGGCGTCCCTCATCTCTGATCGTACTACTAAAGCCTAGCTTAGTCTTTTGTATTGTGTCTCATATTATTAACTGTAAAGAATAAACGTTTCTATTCATCACCTAAAGTGTTTCATCAGGTTATGGGCCTAGAACACTTTATCTGCGTCTAAAAACGAGGTTAAGGTTGACACGTACGGGTGAGTACTTTTAATTTCCTGAAAGCAGGCCTAGGCCTAGGATAGGCTAGGCTAGGATCAAGCATGGCTGTTGCAGGTGATAACTCTAAAATGTTGATCACCAAGTTGAATAATGCAAATTATCAACTGTGGAAATTAAAATTAAAGGTAGTACTCATGAGGGATGGATTGTGGGATGTAGTCACCCAACCCAAGCCAGACCCAGAGCCCAGTGACTGGGGAAAACTGGAATGCAAGGCCATTGCAGCAATATGTCTCAGTGTCGAAGATGACCAGTTGCTTCATCTCGCTCAACTTGAGACGGCCAAGGAAATGTGGGCCATGCTGCAAAGGTTGCATGAGAGATCCACTATTGGCAGCCGACTATATCTAATGCGAAAATTGTATGGGATGAGGTTTACCCAAGGTACCATGCAGGCGCACCTCAACTCCATGCTGGAGGTTGTGGGTCAATTGCGGGGCATGGGAAAGAAGGTCGAAGACGACGACCTAGTAGCAGTCATGTTGTGCAGTCTACCGGAGTCATACTCTACGTTAGTTACAGCCCTTGAAGGAAGAGACGAGAAAGACTTGAACGTCGAATATGTCTCTGGCAAGTTGACCGACGAGTACCAGCGCCGTGTCGAGGCGACGCGGGACCATCGCGACAACGAGGTAGCCCTCCAGACAACATATCACAAGAGACAAGAGGCGGGCACGTACGGCAAGCAGGTGCCAAAAGGGAGCAAGTCAGGTAAGGAGGAACGGGAATGTTTCTACTGTAAAAAGAAAGGCCATCTGAAGGCAGACTGCCTCAAGTACAAAACACATCTAGGCAAGGTAAAGGAGAAAGCTAACTGCATGGTACGCACCCAGGATGTTGGCAGCAGTGCAGCACCCCAGCACTCCTTTGCGGTATGGAGCAGTATACACAAGGACCAGGCCGACCGCTGGTATGTGGACTCAGGAGCTACGAGCCACATGACAAGCAACAAAAGGTTCTTTACTGCGTTGCATGATGTAAAGACCCAGGTATATTTGGCAGACAACTCAACGATCTCTGCGGAAGGAATCGGTAGCGGGTGGTTGTCGTGTAACACTCCAAACGGTAAGGTGGAACAAATATACCTCAAGGATGTGCTGTACATTCCGGAACTGGATGGCGGGTTGTTATCGGTTCAATGTGCAACTCGTAGTGGGTACACGGTGACGTTCGAGGATGCCACCTGCCAGATAACTCACAAGACGGTCGTCATTGCAACCGCTGAACTTGACGGGACACTTTTCAGGCTCAAGTGCAAAACGGGCAACGACGCAGCGTTGTGTGCACGCAGCCAAGTATGCATGCATCGATGGCACCGACGCTTAGGTCACCGGGATCCAGCTGCAATTAAGAAGCTGTTCACGGAGGGACTGGCCCTAGGCATACACATTGGCAAATGTGACGCAAAGGTGGACTGTGACTGTTGCATGAGAGGGAAGTTAACCCAACTACCATTCCCAACGAGCGAGACCAGAGCTACCAAGCCCGGTGAACTGATACATAGTGACGTCTGTGGACCGATGCCGATCACAACGCCGAGCGGTCATAGATATATGGTAACTTTTATCGATGACTACTCACGCTTTACGTTCGTCCGTCTCCTTAAGTCCAAGGATGAAGCGGCAAATGTTGTAAAGGAATATATCGCTATGGTTCACACTAAGTATGGACATAGGCCCACCATTTTCCGCACAGACAACGGGAAAGAATACGTCAACAGGGATCTGCAGGATTTCTTCAAGCGTGAGGGGATCCAGCAACAGTTCACGGTGCCACACACACCTCAACAAAATGGCGTGGCCGAGCGTAAGAATCGCTCTCTAGTTGAGATGGCAAAATGCATGTTGTTGGATGCAGGACTTCCTGAAAGATTTTGGGGAGAAGCAGTGTGTGCCGCGGCATATCTTCAGAATCGTTTTACCGAGCCGAAGCGTGGACAAGACACCTTGCGAACTTTGGGATGGCAATAAGCCCGACTTAAGCCACATCAGAGTTTTTGGGTCAAAAGTGTATTCCCTTGTCCCAAAACAAAAACGCAAGAAATGGGATGATAAGGCCATCTTGGGCGTGCTCATAGGCTATGACACCGCCTCCAAAGGTTACCGCCTGTTGGACGTTAACACCAACAAAGTGTGGATAAGTCGTTCCGTGCGCATCATCGAGATGGACGAGCAGAACAATCCACACATCGTTGAAGCAAGTGGTGGAATCAGTCTTCTGCCAGAAGGGGAAATGGACGGGGACTTCGTCAACATTCTTGAGGACGCGGAGGAGGATTCGAAGGAGGCCACCGAGTTGACTCAGCAAGAGCCTACAGCGGCAGAAACAACTGTCAACGATCAGCAGATTGTTCCTCCAGCACCACGTCAATCACAGAGACCGAATAAAGGAATCCCACCAGAAAACTTTCGTATAAAGTAAGAGTGGACCAACCACGTGAGCCATCCTCGTGGCAACAAGTGATGGAGCTACCAGAACGCGAAAAGAAGAACTGGGTGTTGGCCGCAGAAGAGGAAATGTCAGCTCTTAAAGAACGTGGAGTGTGGGAGATTGCCAAACTCCCTCCAGGCCGCCGGGCAGTCTCATCCAAGTGGGTATTCAAGACTAAACTAGATGCAAATGGTGACGTCAACACTTACAAAGCGCGGCTAGTGGCGAGAGGATTCTCGCAGCGTTATGGTGAGGACTACGACGAGACGTTTGCGCCAGTGGTCAAGCACGAGACAGTGCGCGTGCTGCTCAGCGTGGCGGCTATTCGCCAGTTGCATGTACGGCACCTTGACGTCAAGTCAGCGTACCTAAATGGAGATCTGGAAGAGGAGCTTTACATGGAACAACCACCGGGTTTTGAGGAACCAGGCAAGGAGCACATGGTATTGCGACTAAAGCGCAGTATCTACGGGCTCAAACAATCGGCACGAGCATGGAACAAGAAGGCCACAGAAGCACTGGCAAGTCTTGGTTTCGAGCGCGGAAAAGCTGATTCATGTCTCTTCATGAAAAAGGAAACGACCGGTAGTACCACCTATGTGCTGTTGTACGTAGACGACTTACTGGTAGCCGGAGAATCTGAAGAGGTCGTTCAGGGCATTTGTGCGCAGCTAAACGAGCATTTCACGACCAAGGATTTAGGTGAAGTGGCTCACTATTTGGGGATCCAGATCGAGCGAGAAACAGACGGTTCGTTCCTTATCCATCAACGAACTAAGATATTTCAACTTCTAGAATAGCAAGGTATGCTGGAGACGAAGCCTTCTGCCACGCCAATGGAAACAAATTATTTGTCTTCCATGGAAGAACCCAGCGTCAAGTTGCCGAATAACACAAAGTATCGACAAGTTATTGGATCACTCCTGTACATAGCTACAGTGTCCAGACCGGACATTGCGGTAGCTGTCAGCTTCTTGAGCCGACATGTGGAGTCACCCACAGAACGCGACTGGAAATCGGTGAAGCGTGGTAATGCGTTACCTGGCCGGGACCCTCGATGCGAAACTGCGCCTGTCTGCAAGGAGTGAGCTCAAGCTGCAAGGGTACGTGGACGCTGACTGGGCCGGTGACACCACCGACCGAAAATCGACTAGCGGATACATCTTCCTATTGGGTGAGAGCACAGTATCGTGGTCGAGTCGCAAGCAGACGATCGTCGCATTGTCGTCCACCGAGGCAGAATATGTCGCGGCTGCGAATGCCTGTCAAGAGCTGTTGTGGTTACATCAACTGCTGGACGACGTAGGGGTACCAGTACAAGGAGCAACCACGATCTTCGAGGACAACCAAGGCTGTATTCGCTTGATCGAGTCAGATCGGTGCAGCGCTAGGACGAAGCACATCGCAGTCAAGCACCATCTCATCCGAGATCTGCGAGAGCGTGGCATCGTGGATGTGCAGTACTGCCCAACCGAACACATGACTGCGGACATGATGACTAAGCCAGTGTCAAGAGAACTATTAAAGCGGTTTGCTTCACAAGCCCAGCTAGTGTTTAGCGAGTGAAGACGGCGAGAAGGGGTGTTGGACTGTGCGCCCTTTGTTCACTCGAATGAGTAGGCTTATTAGCCCAAGTGACTTTAGCCATGCTATTGTGTTTAACTTAGGCCTAGTTTACTAGATCGCATAAGTCGATGTTTGCAAGATTAGTAGTAATAGTATCGATTACGTTTCGACCTCTGTAGTAGGCCACGCCCAGAAGCAGACGTCCTTCACGGTGCAAGCAGTTACTACAACTCCCGCGTTTTTCGAGGCGTCCTCATCTCTGATCGTACTACTAAAGCCTAGCTTAGTCTTTTGTATTGTGTCTCATATTATTAACTGTAAAGAATAAACGTTTCTATTCATCACCTAAAGTGTTTCATCAAATTTAAAAATATATTATTTTATACTCGCATTTAAATTAAGAAAGGTAATGTCCATTAAAGTGGAAAACCATGAGCGAAAGAGTTAAAACTTCGTTTTTGTTGCAACCTGCAAGCCATTTAAAAGATCCCAGTAGCAAAGTTCCCAAAATAGATCTGGGAAAAACGCCACTTCCTACAGTTATATTTTCAATTATAATAAACACCACAAATTTACCGTTTTGAGACATTACAATTTTTAAAATTATTTCATGAATACAAACTCTAATTTTTTGTTATATTTGTATTATTGTGTATCACGCATGCTTGAAATATCAGCCAGTATTGTATGGTCCATTAAGCTGTACTGTATTATTTCAGAGTACTAAGTTGGTGATTTCGTTAAATGTTTACTGATATCATCATGTTTTAACGAGCATAAAATAATGTACTGTTTTGGTGATATCACCACATCGTTAAATTTCTACTGTACACTTGAAACCAGAAGTATGTTTAAGGGGCTATTACCCTCAAAATATTTTTTTAAACCACATAATCTACAGCATAATATTACACTCAAATGACCGTTTAAAAATAACATCTTGTAACTGAGATTTTATACGATTTTTAAAAAAAAATTTCTCCTGAAAGTAGCAAAAATTGGCGTTTGGGAAATTTCTAAAATCGGTTTTAGCCTGATTATTTTTTGTTCCGCATAGATACTGGAGCATCGTACCAATCTAAAATGGCCCTTTATATAACATCATGTCTTGAAACTGTGCACATATATACTCTCAAACACGCAAAAATATGAATTCCGAAATTACATCTTCTCTTGGTAATCAACATGTTTGGACACAACCACTTGCCCAAATTACAAACAAAATATAGAGAATTTACAGAAAATGCTGCCGAGTACGTCAATAATGAACAATATTTTTAGATTTTTAGAGATTTTTTTTAGATTTATGGAGGATTTTCAGATCAAAATCCTCCAAGGTCACGGGGCATAATGATCGTCCCCATGTTATTTCGTATGGGAGGTTTTGGCTGATGGGACCTAGCTCGAAAATAACAAGTTGACAATTTGTTGGCTGGCCATGGTGGACATAATAATTTTTCTGTCACTTACTAAATTCATAACTAGTTATCCTGAATGAAATATATTTTTTGAGTTTAGCTGGTGAATACCCTTTAAAGTAGGAATTTTTGTGTGGTATTATTACATTTTTATTGATATAAACAACGCTCTTTGCCGAAATTTCAAGTAGGAGATGGACTGAAATAAATAAATGCCGGTGATCCACCTAGCGGAGTTTCGGTGAACTACCATGCGGTTCACCAAACTTCCACTTAGAGGTCAAGTAACTTAGTAAGAAGAACATTACAATGGTGAAACAATTTAAGATTAGGTCAGGTTTAAGGTCATGATGTTTTTAGGACTATACACTACTACTACTAAATAAAACAAAGATTACGATATTTCAAAGGTAAATCAACCTCCTTCATCAGGTTTTTAATGACAGAAGAAGAACATGATTTCAAGAGCACTGGCATTTTGTTCAATTGATCTTTATTTTTTGAAACATCTGCAACACAGCATCCATCATTGTCCAATTTTAAAATAAGTAGTTTAAAAGGCTCGTTTATAGTGGGTCCATAGTTTTCAATCTGATTTCACTTCAACTCAAGCCATCGGGCGCGTAGGAACTGTTTTTCGAATGGGGTCGGGGGTGGGAGAATTGATTAGCTGCTGAGCTTTTTCTGCTTGCGCGTCCTTCCAACTAGCCACAAGTCAGCACATCCTATACTAGGAACACAAAGCCCTAGGATCTGTTGTATACTGTTGGATACTGTTTGTTGTAGCTAATGTTAATCATTTGGAAGGGGGAGGGGTTACGGGAAAATAGTGGGGGGATTCCCCCCTCCTACGCGCCTGCAAGCAATACACAAGTAAAATGCACTTATACAAAATTGGTCTATCTGGGTATTATAATCATTGTTTCTCGTCGGCATTTGTAGTGGGTTGTTCCGAGGTAATAAGCGCATGTTACACGAGAGTCCTCGGTGCGGGAGTCGTGTTCTCCGAGGAGCCCGTGAACAGCCGGCAGGTGACCTCGTTCTTCTCTGAAACACCAGAACAAAAACTTGTGAGTTCCTCCACCAGATTCACATGTCACCAATCTCTCTCGAATCTCGATGCCACTGTCTCTCCCAGATCCTTCAGCTTGCCCTGTCTGTCCTAGGATGGAGTGACCAACGATCCCGAGACAATTAAGTGCATGTGGAAGTCGTACTTTCAGAACCGCCTGAATGTTACACGTCAGAAATGTGAGCAATACGAGAACGAGATAAGTTATGAAGGATAGGAGAACAGTGAGAGTAAACCAATGAATGGGAGGATGGCAACGTAACGAAGGAGGAAGTACTCACAGCAATACAAGGAATGAAAAATGGAAAGGCCCCATGCCAGAACCCGACGAGTTTTCTGTTGAAATGGTTAGGTCAGGAGCACCAACCTGGGTTAACTGGATGTACAGGGTTGTGAAAGCGGCTTGGGAACAAAATAAGGTGCCAAATGATTGGTCAAGAGGAGTTATAGTGCAATAGTGCCCATATTTTAAAAGGGGGATCGGAAAGAATATAATAACTACTGGGGAATCCCCTTACAAAGTCAAGGAGCAAAAATATATGAGATGGTAATGGAAAGGACAGTGAGTCAAATAGTAGAGCCAGAGCTTAGGGAAGAACAGTATGGATTCAGAAGGGGAAGATCCACAATCGACTTAATTGGATGAGCGAAGCGAAGACTTCAATTTCACTGACCCCCAAAAAAATTAGCTCGTTTTTTTTCGCTCTCTACCGGGAAAACGGCTTATGCGATATTGATGAAAATTGGAGGAGACCTTCAAAATCTCTGAACTTAGACTTGCCACGTTTTTTGGGTACCTTCAATCGAATAAATATTTCTCATGAATATAGTACCTATACGATTTTTTTCGATTTTTAGTGCGATATTTTCGTGACATTTGGGCCGATTCTGACCAAACGGGTGGGGATACAATGTTCATATTTACTGTCAAGGGTTAAAAGTAGTTGCTTTTGAAAGAAAAAGTTGGAAAAGTTAGCCAGAATCCATAGAAATAAAGGTTTTAATATAGGTTTTTTGAGGTTTATAATAACAATTAACAAGTAACAATAGAAACTTGACAACAACCACCTACAATGCGTTCAAAAAGCACTTGCAAAAGTAAAGAGATCCCACGCAAACTAAAAACTTACAAACAAGCTCATCCATCAACGCGACTAAAAAAAGCGTTTGCGAAGCGGCCTAGTATTTTCTCTACGGCAAAGAATGGAAAGGAGGTGGGAAGAGGGTAAGAGTATGTATATAGTTTTCCTGGATTTGGAAAAGGCATATGATCACCTGCCAAGGGAGAAAGTATGAACATGTCTAAAACGCTAATGGATCAGTGAAACTCTAGAAGAGAGAATAAAGAGTATGTACCGGAAGTGTGAAAGTTGCGTTCTAACGAGATGCGGTGAAAGTGAATGGTTCCCAGTGGATAAGGGACTACGACAAGGGAGCGTACTATCACCAATACTATTCGACGTTGTAATGGATGAGATGCTGCGCAGGGTACACCCAAGAGAGGTAACAGAAGAAGAAGTAAAAGATCAAGATACCAGAACAATGATATATGCAGACGATATCATGGAATTTGGAGACAATGGTGAAGAAGTGCAACAGAAGGTGGATAAATGGAATGAGGTGATAGATGAATTTGGAATGAAGATTAGCATTAAGAAGAGTGAGATTTTAGTGATGCAAAGAGTGAAAAAGTCTCAAAGATATAAAGATAGGATCATACTGAGGGGAGTCGAACTGGAGGAAAAAGTCGAATTCCAATACCTAGGAATTATTGTGACTAACGAAGCAAAAGTAGGGAATGAAGTAAAGCGGAGAGAGGGGTTGGCAGAAAAGTTTTACCAAAAGATCATCAGAAAGTTAACTTGGAATGAGCATTTCGCTAAAAGATGCAAAATGCTCCTGTATATATGGTATTACTTACCTATATTAACATATGGTGCGTTAACGTGGCCAATGGGCTGGACAGAAGAAAGTGCTCTACCGGCATCTGAGATGAAGTTCATACGCAGTATGGCAGGTGTGACTAAGTTGGACAAGATATGAATAGTATGATAAGTAAGAAAGTAGGAGTAGAGAGCCTAAAGTTCCAGATGAGGAAGGAGCGACTACAATGGTACGGACATATGAGAAGAATTTGAGAGGAATATAATCCCAAGACAAGCATTTGAGCTAAAGAATGGTAAAAGAAGAGTGGGAAGACCTCGAGATAGATGGCAAGATCAAGTACAGGCAGATGTGGAGGAGAGAGGAGAGGAGTGGGTAGTGGTTGAAGAGAGAGAGAAAGATTGTGGGAGGACAGAAAAAAGTGGAAAGAGCTAGTGTTACGACAAGAGAATGATGAAGAAGATGAGGTGCCGAGCTTGGCAGGCCGGTGCTGATTCGGTGATGCCCAAGATAAATGGTGGAAACACCCCTTTACCCAACTAAAATTTGTTGGAAAAAAGGCTGTGATATATTAATATGGGAAACCTGTTATAGGGTGCAATACATGCATTGGAATTAGGACAATTTTGTAACATGATTTCCGAGGGCTTTTAAATAGGACGCAGTCCCTTGCATTTGCATTAACGACTGAGGAAACCTTCAGGAAAAACCTTCAGTCAGAATTTCCGGTCTCGGTGAGATTGGAAACCGGGGACGTAAATCTGTAAACTTACTCTTCACTGATTTACAGATGAATCGTTGCTTCAGGTCACAGTTCAGTCCGTACATGAAGAAGTTCTTCTGGTTCTCTTTGTCCAGGTTGAGACACTTGTACTTGAGCAGCTCCCTGTCGACGTTGAAGTCCACGTCGCAATATTCCAGGACGCCGTTCACTCCCGACCCGTCCAGACTCTTGTACTTCTCCGCGGTGATCGCCTTGTCGTCTCCGGGGACCTGGTCGGGAGTGTCCGCCCACTTGAAGGTGCGGTCGAACAAGTACCCGCCCAGCCACACGTGGCGGACCTCTGCAACAAGCAGATTACATCATGAACACTCAATTAGTATCTTACTACAATAATTATTCTTAATAAATTAATTAGATCAGGTATAGCGCAGTGACTGAGCCTTACCAACTAGACTTTGTCTGTTCCTGTGTTAGTGAGTGAGTGAGTGAGTGAGTGAGTGATGTGACTGGCTCAAAATCACTCAGAATTGACCACCACTATTTGTGTTATGAAATAACGTTGACATTGAAAGATTAAAGTGGATTCATTGATATTTGGAGATAGATAAACACTAGTAAGCTGGGCCTAGCACACAGACATTTGTGACAGGATGACAACACAGGAAGCAATGGTGCACTGTGGGTAATAGAGTTATTTCCAGTTTGTACTTCATACATCTAGCACCAGGTGGCACTGGCATAAGGCCCTAGATTTAAATTTGAGCGGGCTATGGCACATTTATAACAATTTGAATTACTCTTATTTTTCAGGGATTATATCCGTTGACCGCAAGCCGGAGCGGAAGTAATTTAAAAGAAGGGTTTTGCTGAGGTATTGTTGACAAATAAGTCATGGTTTGAGTATAGTACGTACCAACACCTAATTAAAAGAAGGGTCTTGCTGAGGTATTGTCGACAAGTAAGGCACGGTTTGAGTAAAGTACATACCAACACCTACGGACTGCGCCATGGCCGCGTACAAAACCTTCAGCTGTGATGTTACGGCCTCTGTGGTCGCGACTATCTGAATCAGGCCCCCGCCAGTGCACACCTTACACACGTTCTGAGCCTTGAACCACGTGTCTACGTATGTGCTGATGTAGATGTCTTCGTACCCTTGTACTTGCTCAAGCGTTTCCTTGTTGACCTTTTCCATCACTAAAAACAAATATTTCATATTTTTATAAAGCTAAATATAACTACACTGAGAAAAATAGCACGGGTGTTTTTTTTTCTTTCTGTTTGGTCGCTCTCTACTGGGCAAACGGCATACGCGATCTTGATTTAATTTTCAGGGGACCTTCGAAATCTCTGAACTTAGATCTGTTAAATTTTTTGGTGCAATCTAAGAAATAATTGTCATTGTTGTTTCTGTTTTAATGCGATTTTTCGTGACATTTTGTCCGCGACCGGCAAACGGATACCTGATGAAACTTTATGGGAACGTTCGAAATCACCAAACTTAGATATGTTATGATTTTGGGGACAATCAAAGAAATATTCTCATAACAATCGTACTTTTTGGGCAACGACTTCGTCAATCTGGTAATTAAGTAACAGAAAAAAAAATTTGAAGACCTGCATTCGAATCAACGATCCGTGACCAGAAGCGTGACCAGAAAAGCGCTAGTGTAAATGCGAAAGGGGCACCCGCACCCATCCATAAATATAGTATTGCGACATGCACGATATATGTATAGTTGTTCCGAAGCAAGTAAGCATATGCTGACGTCACCGGCGAGTAGATAACAGCCAATCAGCGGTCCCCAATATAAAATACTGGTCGCTCATTGGCCTTCCAAGGCCGCGCGCAGCGGCATACTTGCTGTTAAGCAGATGCTGACGTCACCGGCGGGTGGATAAGGAGCCAATAGCGGTCGCCAATTTAAAATACTGGTCGCTCATTGGCCTGCCAAGGCCGCTCGCAGCGGCATACTTGCTGCAGAGCAACAATAGCATATTGCCCAGGCTTCTCCTCAAGAGGGGTAAATGTTTGAAGGGATGTGAGTTGTAACTTTTAAAGGAACCAACGTGGACGTAATGGTTGAAGTTTGGAGGGGGCACTTTTGAGCGTGGGCAGTTTGAAATAAAGCCCCAGTGCTGCCATATATTGCTCGGACCTCTACCAGATGAGTGTGTGAAGATGTGTTTGAAAAGAAGACCGACGCAAACTATGGCAACATGCACCAGCTTTTCAGGTCAGAAACAATTAAACTGGGGGTGGTAAGAGGGTGGTTACCGAGGGTGCGCGGGTGCAGCCGTGCTGGGATTGGCTCCCCCCCCTCGCTGCCCGCCAAGGCCACAGTTCACCACGAACTTCACGGATGTCTGCCATGTGCTGCTCTCTTCAAATGAACCGGGCAGATAAACCCACCCACACAGTAAAGTGATAACCGGTTTGGTTCCTTTTATACTTGCTCCAACAAAAGAATGCAGATGCTTGGTAGTGGTGGGGGTAGAATGAATGCGCGGTAAAAGGAATGTCGCCTTTGTGTATGAAAGAGAAATATCTTTTACCAACGCAAGCAAAAATTATCTGTGCTAGATCACAGAGTTCCTCCGTGTGCAAGATCCACGCTGAGCTAGCGTGAATAGAATTGTCGAAGGAAGTTGTTCTGTTGGGAAAACAATTTCGAGCCACCTGCATTCTTTCGTTGAGACCACTATAAAGATGAAGATAGGTACTCTTCTCGCAGATGTAGTTCCTCTTCCGGTCGCACTTTGCCTCGACGTAGACGAAGTGGTCGGACACGTGGCGGTCCGCCAGGAGGCAGCCCTCCATGGTGATGTTGTCTGGGCGGTACCAGGCGAGAGGCTCCCCTGGGACCTTGGTGGTGTTGTCCACGTTGATAAGCTCGTCAGTTGATACCCACTTCCACTTCCCGTCCGCGAAGAACCCGCTGATCCACGCGTTCTCCAGAACTGAAAGTTTATTGATACATCCATTCATATTCAGCATTGATATTTAACATCAAACTTAGGTTAGATCCCCAGTCTCGATCCCCCAGTTACACAGGCGCGAGCGTAGCAAATTGAAGCGTCAATATTACCTCTTCAAGATGGCGATTTGGCGTTTTAATTTATGCTTTTTTAATGCTATATAAAGTATTTTTCTGGATTGTTTGATATGGTTTTAGCTTGTGCAGCATGGGAGTGCACAAACAGAAACAATAAGAAGTTATTGAATAAGGGAATTTAGTAATCATTTGGTGTAAATGGCTAATATGCTCACCTGTCAACCTGACAGCCATCTTGAAAAATATTTGGGCTACAAATCGCTCCCATCTACTTTAGCATGCAAACTGCCCAATTCAAGATGGCTTCAAATTGTCACGGAAGTGGACCAATGACTGGGGATCTAGCCTGCTCTCGATGTTAAATATCAGCCACACAACTGATTTTCTGTCGGGGAAATGATGATGAAAAATTATGATTTTTGTTGCTTAAAGGGGCTATTACCCCCCCCCCCCAAATTGTTTAACCACATAATCTGTAGCAAAACACTACACTTAAATGACCGTTCAAATTTGTGTATCTTCTAATCGTGATTTTACACGATTTTTAAAAGTTTTTTTATCCTGAAATTGGTGAAAACTCACAATTTGGGGAGTTTCTTTGATCGGCTTTAATCTACTTACTTTCTTTGTTGCACATAGATACTAAAGGATCGTACCGATTTAATATAGCCCTTTTCCTTCATAACATCGTGTCTTTAAACGGTTCACAAATATACACTCAAACAAGCAAAAATATGCCTTCCAAAAATCACACTCTATCTTGGTGATCAGCAAACTACTTGCCAAAATTACAAAACAAAACAAAGTGGATTTACAAAAAAAAAGTTGCCGAGTAAGTCAATAATAGCCAATATTTTTTGGGATGAAAATCCACCAAGGTCACTTGGCTTAAATATCGTTCCCGTGTTATTTTTTTTGGAGAATTTTGCCGATGGGACCTAGCTCGAAAATAACCAAGTTTTAAAATTTGTCAACAAGTGTCAAAACCCAATTCCTGTTTAACTCTCTTAAATCATAACCAATTAGCAAATATCAAATGTATTTTTGTGGTTTAGCGGGCGATTAAGAAAGTATTTTTTTGTTACATCTATCTGTTTCCGCATAAAAATGATATGTGTATTATTTTTGACAGCCCGCACACAAGAGGTTTTCTCTTACGCGGGCTTCCTATTGTGTATATTTAATATATTTATTTTTGTCATCATTTGGTATGCTCATAACTTTGTATTTTGTTTACTTATCTGATGTATTGTATATTGCAGGAATAAAATGCATTTAAATTGAAATTGAATTGATTGATTGAATCTTTATATATGGAATATTTATACATACCTGGTCGGTTGCGTTTCATTCGGTTGCCAATAATTGTGAACTCTTCAGTGGTGGTAAGTTTGGCCAATGTCATCCCCAAGTGCTGACATTGTGCTAAAGATTCCGCCCATGTTAGTTCTCCAGCAAACAGACGGAACTTCTTGCCTTTGATGATGATGGGTGGAAGGACTTCTTTTGGCTTTGGTCCTTCAGTCTCAGCTGTGAACACAATACAGGGTGGTGAGATATTATAACCATCGAGTTAACACAGTAGTGTTAAAGACTCCACGCCAGTGGCGGCTTGCCTACCGCGCCGTGTCGCAAAACAATGGCAAACAACAATGACCCTTTTTAACCCTGTACTTGCTTAACCCAGGGTAAAGTAGCAGGAAACAGGCCCCAGCTCACCTGACCAACCAGCGATGCCAATTGGACATCAAAGCACCAACAGGCAGTACCAGTTGGTATCTGTTCATGTACGCTGTCATCAACTGATATCAATTGAGATCGGTAGATTTGATTCCAATTAGCAGTCAGCGATCTAAATTTATTTTTACCAGGGGTAGTTACCTATTCTGCAGATGAAAGGCCTCTTCTGTCTGCAGTCTACTGGGACAATGAGCGGCTGATGGTGCAGCCCCCGGTCTGTCCCAAGACACAGATCTGTTGTCGCCTTCAGGTCGGGTTTGTCAACCCAGAAGGGTGTGACATTCATCGGAAAAGCAGTGACGCCTTCCACCGTCGCGTTAATTGGCGTCTCGCTGATCGACCATTTCCAGGAGCCGTCGTCCTTGCCTGTCGATTTACTGAAACGACCACCGATCCACAAGGCACCGAAAGCTGGAAATACTACTAGTATAAGAATTTGTTGGGCAATACCACTCAAAAATAAATAAACCTATTGAAAGTGACTGGTTAGTCATTGAAATATTGTAACAAGTGTTTTTAATTTTTCAACTTGTGCGTAGTCCAACAATTACTATACTAACCTCACATTTGGCTTTCCCAAACTAATTAAATTAGATTGATTCTTGAATCTTGATGTAACACTTATACTTAGGAATAATGTACCCATAAAAGGTTTCACTATTATTATATAGTCTAAAATGTATTATATTCGATAACACTGAGCCCTATCAATGGAAATATAGGCCTTTGAAGTGTCTCAAAACTGATACAGGATCGGCATCACAAAAAGGCTATTCCCGAGCAATCTTACCGATATTTTGAAAGTGAATGGAACATGGATGAAAGTTTTTTGAATGAATAGGAACTTTAATAAAAAAAGGAAAAGGTTTTTTTGGGGACGGGGCAATAGCTTCCTTTTGGCCATTATATGCAAATTTTGGGTCAATAAGAAAAGTAAGCTCTAGGTACAATACTTAATATTGAGCTATGATTCACACACACTTTGTCTCCGCTACGTGTTTAATAAGGGAAAACAATTTTCTGAAATATTGTTTGGTGTACGATTTTTCGTTCACCGGTTCAAAAATCTTATTATTACCATGTGTCAAAATAAATCGCACATCGAACATTATTTCGGAAAATTATTTGTCCTTGTACTCGTGCCAGAGACAAAGGTGTGTTTTTACAAAAGAAAAAAAAATCAAAGCTCAAAATGAAGTATTGCACCTAGAACTTTACTTTTCTTATTGACCCAAAATTTGCATAATATAATGGCTAAAATCGCGTGCAATTTTTTTCTTTCTAGTAAAGACCACAACCCACCAACAGCCGACTCGGCTAGTGCTCGGCTTATGAACTGCGGTAAGCCCTCCAGGTCGGCTGTGTATTCGACCAACGAGCCGTTAGCTACCGGACACAGCCTGTTGGCTTCCTCCCACGTCACTGGCTGGGTGAAGATGCCGTACCGGTCGTTCTTAAACTCGTAGAACTCCACGCCATACAGATCACGGACCGGCTCTGAAGGACAGAAAGAACGGGGTAGTTTCGGAACGGTGGCATAAAGGGGATGATACCAATGATATTGAACATCTATGGTAGGCTAGATCCCAGTCATTGGTCCACTGGCGTTTCAATTAGAAGCCATCTTGAATTGGTCAGTTTGTATGTTAAAGTAGGTTGTAGCGATTTGTAGCCCAAATATTTTTCAAGATGGCTGTCAGGTTGACATTGGAGAATATTAGCCATTAACACCAAATGATTACTAAATTCCCTTATGCAACAATTTCTTATTGTTTCTGTTTGTGCATTCCCATGCTGCACAAGCTAAAACCATATCAAACAATCCAGAAAATAATCGCACCTAAAACATAATGTCAAGCATAAATTGAAACGCCAAATCGCTATCTTGAATAAGTCAGATTGACGCTTCAATTTGCTTCGCTCGCGCCTGTGCGGACGTATTGGAGACTGGGGAACTAGCCTACTATAGATGTTAAATATCGTTAGGTAATACACTGAGGTCGCCGCCAATTGGCTACAGTTTTTGGTTACAATCAGATGTGAGCAGAACGATTGTGCGCATGCTCAGTGCCATAAAAACTGTCAACTGCACTTGCGGGTTGAATTTTTATGGTACTGAGCATGCGTAAATTCTTTCTGCTCACATCCGATTGTAACCAAAAACTGTATCAGTTGGCGGCGACCCCAGTGTAATACCCCTTAAGTACACTTCATTAAATTGTTCTGGAGAACTAAAAGAAGTTGAATATGACTGTTGTCTGGGCTCGAGAAAACCAAGTTTTTACGCAGAACGCAGAGGTTTAGTCTGGATCACTTGGAAGCTCTATCGTTTGTCCTATCGGGTTGTGGTTTGCATCAAAATGTCAAGTAAGAATGTAAGAATTACGCTATCAGAGCAGCTTTTTAATAAAGAAATTACGTTTGTTATAAATTGACCGTAAAAATGCCACCATACAGCTAATGTTTGGTAATTCCGTGAGCTTGCGTAGGGGAAAAAAATATTTGAAATAAAATGTCCTCTGATGACGACATACGCTCATCCTTAATTAACATCGATCCAAAAATAAAAAATAAAAATTGTGAAAGTTGGATGTCGAAAAGTGGTCCAGACTGTTGTGAAAATAAGCTGAATATGCCGATCAAGTGAATTTTTAAGTAGGCATTTAACACTAAAAATGGTCCGATGCGACGGGAGGGATGGTTGGTCCGAGCTCATCAAACACACTCAAGGTGTTCACGAGACAGGCATGTCCACGGCATGCTCGTAAGCTTGCTCCCGTCGCGTTGACTTTACGCTTGAACAATGGTGAGGTAGGGTTTAGTAGGGTTTGTTACATAAACCAATTCTGTTTGTTGTATGTTGTTCTGCATGAAATTATCTGTCATGTGCGTTTAAGAATTCTCGTACGTAGTTTTAATTCTTCTCCATAGCGTTGTACATCTTAATGGAAGTGCTTACGACCGTGTTGAGCCCGATGCGACTCTAAGGAATAATAATTCACCAATAACAACCGGGAATGAACCGGTCTTAGGCTCGTATTCATAATCATCCCTCGCCAAAGGGTCTGAGGCTTTGGTTTTATGCATGTTTTCCTATTGACTTTACGCTTGAACAATGGTGGGTAGGGTTAATACGGTTTGTTACATAAACCAATTCTGTTTGTTGTATGTTGTTCTGCATAAAATTATCTGTCATGTGCGTTTAGGAATTCTCGTACGTAGTTTTAATTCTTCTCTTTAGCGTTGTACATCTTAATGGAAGTGCTTACGACCGTGTTGAGCCGCGATGCGACTCTAAGGAAATAATAATTCACCAATAACAACCGGGAATGAACCGGTCTTAGGCTCGTATTCATAATCGTCCCCTCGCCCAAAGAGTCTGAGGGCTTTGGTTTTATGCATGTTAGTTCCTATTTATAAACCAAAGCCCTTGGACCCTTTGGGAGGCACACTCCCAAATAAACATGTTTCAAGTTTCGTCGCGTCACCTCTGACGGGTCCATGAAAACAAGGCTATATTATAATATATTTCCAAAACAGTGAATTGAAGTACTTACCAATGAACGTCACCTGTGCGTATGTGAGTGCCCAGCCAAGCGACAGTAGCACTAGTAGCCCTCTTCCCGCCATGACTGGTCCGCCACTGGGCGCTCACGGCGCAGCATGAAGCCTACACCAGTCTGGTGTGTCGCCACCATCTTGTACCATCCTCGGAGATAGCAAACAACACTCGTGGTTCTCTCTCTCTCTCTCTGGCTTGTGGATCTACCTTCCAAAACAAGTCATACTGGGTTCAGAAGCCGACGTCAAAATAACGCTGACGTAAATAAATACATACATAAATAAATTCGTATTTAGAGTCTACTCATTCAGTCATAGGACTGATTTTCAGTGGGGTACATTACATTTAAAGCAGACAAAAACCCAATTCTGTAGGCGCCGACACAATCGACAAGCGAACAATGACCAACTACAGACCGTCATATTTAAGTAGACAACACCGATCCATCAAGCTGGACACGATTCCACTCGCAGACAGTGCCAGAATCAATAAGGCTAATTCGGAACAACCTTCGAATTTATTTAGCGCCGTTGCTAAGATGGCTCCAAAGTCACCCTTTACACATTCCTAATCCAAGAACTGATGGACTTAAGCCCAAATTAAAAGTTAAAAAACTTCTGCCAAAGCGGGAATCCACCCTTGGCCTCTAAAGAGGATATTGAAATCTGTGTAGTTCAACTATCAGAATCCATCACTGCTGCCCTTATGGCCAGCACTCCCCCCCCCCTCCTAAAAAGGGAGAATCAATTTTTAAACTACCAACACGGATTGTCAAGGCAATCCAAAATAAAAATAGGATTCGCCGACTCTGGCAGAGGTTGAGAACCCCTAATATTAAAACACTTTTAAACACCCTGCAGTCTGACATCAAAACCATGATCTCTGAGCACAGAAATGAGCAGTGGGCTACCAGACTGGGTGAATTGAATGTGGATGATTGTTCCATATGGAGGATGACAAAGAGCCTTCTCCGAATCAGACAGGCAAATCCCCCCTTGCATGGAATGAACTGAATGGCGTACAGCGATATTGACAAGGCTAACGCCATGGCAGACACCTTAGAACTAGCCTTCCAACCTGACGATGACCCAAGTGACCTCGACCAGGTCGAAATGGTTGAGGAAGCGGTCTTTACCATCACAAATGAAGCTGTGCCCCCGGAAGGGGAAAACATTAAACCCTGCTCTTCAGCAGAAGTCAAGGGCATTATTGCCAGCCTTAAACACAAAAAGCCCCAGGTGTAGATAGTATTCCTAATACAGCACTCAAACACCTCACTAAAAAAGCCATAGTTTTCATTACCAACATGTTCAATGCTATGTTACGCCAAAATTACTTTGCAAATGATATGAAAAAATCAAAGATAATTCTGTTTTGTAAACCGGGAAAGGACCCCACCTTCCCCCAAAACTACCGCCCAATTAGCCTGCTAACCGGCATTTTAAAAATATTCGAACGAATCATCCTAAACAGGATTAAAAGCACTTAAAAGATAAAAATATTATAATAAACGAACAGGTTGGGTTTCGAAAAGGTCACTCCACTACCCACCAGCTGGTGAGAGTAGTGGAACACATCAGCGAAGGCTTCAACACCAATAAGGTCACTGCAATTGCCTTTCTCGACGTAGCCCAAGCGTTCGATCGGTTCTGGCATGATGGATTAATATACAAACTTCACCAAGCAGATCTCCCTCTGTATTTAACAAAAATCATATACTCTTATCTGCAGGGTCGTACCTTTAAAGCATCAGTGGGACACGCAACCTCCACTACAAAGGAGATCCAGACGGGTGTCCCACAGGGCTCTATCCTGGGACCGGTGTTATTTACTATTTTTATCAATGACATGCCTAAAGTGGATGGGGTCCAATATGCCATCTATGCAGACGACACGGCAGTAATTGCTATATCGTGGAATGCTTCTAGAGCCTTCGACCTACTACAAAAGGCCATAAATGCCCTGGAATCATGGTTTGAGCTATGGAGAATTAAAGTAAACGTCACCAAAAGTGACTCTGTCCTATTTACAAGACGAAGATCAGCCAAGTATGTCAACCATGATAGTCTAGAATTATTTGGGGAGGATATCCCAACCAGCAAATATGCCAAGTATCTGGGGGTCATATTAGATGACAAGCTCACGTGGGGTAAACACATTGACAGCGTAGCCAGCAAGACATCGTAGAGGCTAGGGTTGCTGCATTGCCTACTAAAGGCAAAAAACGGTCTCTCAATTGCTAGCTCGGTACTATTTTATGTCATTAATCAGACCTATTCTTACATATGCCGCACCTGTGTGGGCAACTGCATGTAAATCATCTATTGACAAGCTCCAGAGGGTTCAGAATCGCGCATTGCGAATGGCCACGGGCTCGCCCTGGTACGTTCGCAATGTGGACATTCACCAATGGGTAGGAGAAGTTTCTCTTAGGAAATTTATGTTAGAACTAACTACATCTTTTTATCACAAACTTGACCAGAGCGGAAATCCCCTCATTGATGGTTTAGGCAATTACGACCCCAACCAGGCCTATAAGTACAAAAAGCCTAAAATGGCCCTGCCCTCACTAGATCAGTAAGCTTAACACAAGAAGTCTGATAGGCATTGCCTATTTACGTTATGAATTATCCTTTTCAATCCTAATTCCTTCCAACGTTTATGTCTTAATAAAAAGTGACCAATGACCTTCCCATTATATTCATGACATCCCTAATAAAAATCATGACACATCACTATGTGCTACA
>JAMZAV010005950.1:0-41396 GCA_024449915.1 Sweltsa coloradensis | reverse complement strand
AAATGAGTTTTTTTTTGTATGTGAACGATCGCTAAACCGATACTCGATTGCGATGAAATTTTTGGAGGTCTTCGAAATCTCTGAACTTAGAACTGCCACGTTTTTGAGCACAATCGAAAAATTATTTCTCATGAAAATCGCAGTTTTACGATTTTTTCGATTTTTTAAAATTTCTTCGACTTACAACACCTACATGCTTTGTCCGATTGTAATGATTTTTTCACAGAACCTTAATTTTATGAATTGATATATTCATGTAAAATTTGAGCGTTATCAAAAAAATATTTTTTACGAAAATCGCAATTTTACGCCTTTTTTCAATTTTTAAAATTTCTCCAGCTTATAACACCTACATGCTTTATCCTATTGTAATGATTTTTATACAGAACCTTAATTTTATGAATTAATATATTCTTGTAAAATTTGTGCGCAATCGAATAATTATTTCTTATGAAAATTTCATATTTTTTTTTTTTTTAAAATTTTAAAAAAAAAAATTACGTTTTTTTCTTTTTTTTAATTTTTTATTAAATTAAATTTAATTTTAAAATATCTTCAACTTAGTACCGGTAATAATTTTTTCACAGAACAACAGAAAATCCGCATAACACATGGCAGCTCAATGCACCAATTACGCTCATCCAACAACGCGGCGGGACTTAAGCGTTTTCCTAGTTTGGTAAAAGAAAATACCGTTAACATTACAAAATGGTAATCCGACATTTCACTTTGAATGGTGCGTGTGGTTTTTGTTTGCTCGACAAAGTTTAATTATAATGATCAGTGTATTTTCTTTGAGGGCGCATCATCCGTTAGGTTTTAATACGCCGGTGTAGCCTAGGGGATGCGGGGATTACAATGCCGTGATTGGCAGATCCAGCCACAGGCAGAGCCAGAGCTGTATCATCTAATCTAGTCCCCTCACTTAGTAGCTGATGTTTGCAAGATGGTCTTCACCACTTTTTCTGCCTTCCTTTCGTTTCCGGGGTCAAATTCTACCCCGGATCCAGATGGTTGCATAACTAAGAAAATTATAATATGATTTCAAATTATTTTCAACACAGAATCATAATAATATATTTATGTTTAGTTTTGTAGTTTTAGTCCAGAGATAAAAATATCTAAATTAAATTATAATAACAAAGTGGGGTAGTCTATAACTCTATAATTGGATGAGCGTAGCGAGCGTAGCGAGCGAAGCGAAGATTCCATTTCACTACACTGGAGAAAAAAATCCGGAATGTTTTTTTTTTTCTTTCTTTCTTTCTTTCTGTATTTTTGTCTGTTTGTTAGCACGATTCCGGCAAAACCGATACTCCGATTGCGATGAAATTTCATGGAGGCCTTCGAAATCTCTGAACTTAGAACTGCCACGTTTTTGAGCGCAATCGGGAAATTTTTTCTCATAAAAAACGCGATTTTACGATTTTTTTCGATTTTTAAAAACTTTCTTCGACTTATAACACCTACATGCTTTAACCGATTGTAATGATTTTTTCACAGAACCTTAATTTTATGAATTTAGATATTCGTGGCGAAATTTGAGCGTAATCGAAAAATTATTTCTCATGAAATCGAAATTTTACGGGTCTTTTCTTTTTAAAACAATTCTTTGACTTATTACACCTACATGCTTTATCCTATTGTAATTTTTTTTTTCACAGAACCTTAATTTCATGAATTAATATATTCGTGTTAAATTTGAGCGCAATCGAATATTTATTTCTTATGAAAATTGCAATTTTACGATTTTTTTCTTTGTTAAAAATTACGATTAATTAAAAAAATTAAGTTATTTTTTTATTTAATTTAATTTAATTTAAAAAAAAATCTTCGACTAAGTAAAATGATTTTTTCACAGAACAACAGAAAATCCGCGTAACACATGGCAGCTCAATGCACCAATTACGCTCATCCAACAACGCGGCGGTACTTAAGCGTTTTCCTAGTATAATGAAATATATATTAATACATTTTATTAAGGTTAAGGTTAAGAATTAACTTGAGTAAGTGCATCGTGTTTCTTAACTGTAATGTTTATGTAACTACATGTTTTCTTTGGTTGTAATATTTTAATTATTCTCGTTGTGAGAGTAGCTATTAGCTAGAAAGACAAGTTCCGAGGGACGGATTGTCGATACTTTTACTTGAAGACTTTCTTTGAAAGCATCCAAGCCTTTCGCGTTTTAATTACAAATTTAACTTTACATAAATCTACATTTTTATTCTTTTTAAGCTAGCAATATAATTTTTCCTTTTGACATTTTACATTTTTAGCTTGTAAAGACCCAAAAAGGGTTTTTGACTCGTAGAAACCAATCAATTTTTTAAATAAATGTTTTACTCAAATGTGATATTTCTATCTTAAAGTTAAAATGCTCTGGACAAAATGTTTCGGATGTAAAATACTCTTCCAATGTCCAATGAATGTCAAGACAATGTGATAGTTTTAAAATGTTATGAAAAATTTCAAGGCATTTCTGTTTGAAAAGGAATTAGATTCTGTGGAAGATATGTTTTGTGGTGATGGTGTTTGTGTATTTTGTGAGAAATACCATTCTTACTATTACGGGTACTGGTTTAGCTTACAATAATGTATATCTAGCTAATTGTGACATATCAGAATCGTTTTTAAAGCTGTATTTTAATTTTTTGTTCCGGTTTGGAACGCATTATATGTATTGAAAATGACATGCATGTCATTAATTAAACTGAAACCAAAGTTTCTTGCTGCTGTAGTTGCTGTGTGTACATAGTTATTTGGCCTTTGTTCATCCGTCACGACTCGGATAACTTGATTCCATTGGTATTGTGTAATAAAACTTTCCTTTGATTCCTTTTATTAAATATGAAATTTAATGTCGAGAGAATAATTGTTAAACATTCTGTGTTTAGTCTGAAGTCTACCTGAGCATTATAGCTAGCGTTAACATGGTTTGTCTGCATCTCGTCTTTGGAAATGTTCAACGTCACATCATTCGCATGAGTGCGCTTTCAAATGTGTTTTCGTATGGAAATGAAGAAAAACAAAAGAAATGTGAAGGTGGTTGGGAGAAGGGGGAAAGGGGTCACGAAGGCTACGGAGACCAGATATAACCGGGGGAAAGAGATGACAACTTTGAATAAGGAACGCGATTTCTTGACACTGAGGGGAAATGGAAAAAATAAGTGAGATGGAAAATGGATATGAAAACTCCATGTCCGCTGGTGGGGTGTGAAACAAGCAAAGCCTTTCACTTTTTAGGAAGTTGCTTTCTCTGACTCCTTGCGTCTACCGTTAGAACAGAACCTGCTGGACAGATCCAGCAACATGCGAGGGGAGGGAAGAGAGGGTTTCTCATGTCGTTGTCGTCGTTGTCGTCGTTCTTGTCGTCGTTGTCGTCATTGAGGCATAAGGGAGAGAATTCCGAACAACCAGGAATGCTAAAGCTCGCATCTAGTTTCGGGGAGAAAATAATCCCTTTTTAGATGATTTTTGGCCATTTTACTCGTATTTTACAATCAGCAGAGAAAAGCTCTCGAATAAATTCTATCAGGCAGGCCCAGACGGGGGCCCAAAACAGAGTAAAACCAAAATAACATAAATAAAATCGAAGTTTTCATAAACTCGGGGTTCTAGACGTTGAGGCCACGAACCACTGCTAATAATACATAAAAAGCATACACAAATCGAATTCAGATGACAAATAATTATTATTTTATGCAACTGGCGCACGTTGTCTGTGCAAATTACAGGCAGCCATACCCTTGATGAGATCGTTGATATTTAGGTAAATAGAACAAATAATAATGCTTTATTTTATATTCAATGTATTGAATATGTATTATAATGTATTACCTACCTATTTTATTTATCAGTAACTGATGTATTGAATATAAAATTAAACATTAATAACGTAAATAATTATATTTGCCCTATTTACCTAAATATCAACGTTCTCATGAAGGATATTGCTGCCTGTAATTTTCACAGACAAAGTGGTTCCGTAAAAACAAAAGGCATGAGAACATTTAATCAATTATGGTTCGTATTGTATAGCGTGTTTACCCATGTTGAACATGTATGATATAACTTATGCATAAACACATCCTGTAGATGGAAACGACACATTTGTTAAGCTATAGGTCATGTAAATAGCCATGCACTTGAATGATTGAGCGGTTTTTCTTCGCTCTTTTGTAAAATATACCGTCGTTCAGGTTTCATATTATCACGGATGTAGAGGAGAGACGCGACCCTAAGTCCTCGTTGACCCGTATCTGTCTCGACCTGATTTGGTTTATTTACCTTCAGAGGCTAAACCACTGCTCCACGAGAACACAAAGCAAGCATTGCTTTTAGTGGCGCTATGATGCTTTACCAAGCGTGTATATAACGGGCTCTAAAGTAAAGAAACCTAGCTATAAATAATGAAATTCAAACCTTATAATATAAAAACATACCGCTATGTTAGTTTACGTATTATACATAACATGCACGTCAATGTTTAGGCCATTATGCGCTGCTTACTACTCACCTAGATCGATCGGCCCATGCAGGACAATACCATCAACAGTCAGGAGGGGGTTACCTATATTATTCTGACGAAGGTAGGCATATCTTGGCAATGGAAATGCTCCATATATTTTAGTATGAGATTGTTTTTCCATGTCTCCACTAATCGCGTGGTTGTTGTTGTGTTATAGTGTTACAGGTTTAGAGGCCACTTCTCACTCTACAATATTCACCCCTACAGTACAATGTTGCCAAGTCTCTTCCCCGACTACTCAATTAACCACCCTGAAAAACAAAAGCTTTAATACACATAAATTTAATTAATTTCTTGTATCCAACCATTTTCATTCATATTATAATGACAATATATAGGGCGACAGTCGTACGCCCGCAGCCAAGCGCAGCGACTGCTTAACGACTAAACTCGACCTGTATACTCCTACCCGAGTTGGGGGGTTTTCAGCTATCTGCACACGCCGCCCCGAAAGATTTAGGCCCTACTATCTTGAAACTCGGTATATGACCTGATATGTGGTCCATGACCTACCAAAAAAAATCAGCCTGATCCGATAACCCGTTGTGTTGAAAAAATTGACTCAGCATCGTCGAAAACCTTCTGGCTGGCTGGATGGGTGGCTAGCTGGGGGATTCTGACGGAGAGGAATAAGAGCCTACATAGAAAACGGTACATCTTAGAACTATGAAACTTGGACCACACTTAGATCTGTGCTTAGATGTACTTTAGACGCATATACTTTTGCTTTCAAAACCAAAATCAGGTAACAGGGATTGGATAACTATCAAAACACGTAATTACTAAGGCGTGGTAATTTGTATACAAACTTAAAATTAAACATGCTCTTAGCCATTATAAATATCTAGCGTACAAAACACAAGGGGCTAAATTTAGGGGGACCGAGTGCCTTTTGCTTTCAAAACAAAAATCGGGTAACAGGGACCGGAGAAAATCACAATTTTGGATAATAATCAAAACACGTAATTACTAAGGCGTGGTAATTTGTAAAATTTGAATTAAACATGCTCTTAACCATTATAAATTTTTATTCACCTAAATATTCATGCAATTTTCGTAACAAGACGACATTAACCATAGCAAATTTAATAAAAAGCATTGTATATTGCTAACTACAGATTGTAAACAAAAACAAAAGAAGGTAGCTTTTGTTTCTAGACAATCTGTTTTATATATGGCACTGTATCCACCGCTTGTTTTATGTATCATGACAAATTTCGTTATTTGCTTCACCCGAAATATTGATATATAGTTAAGTATTTAGAAAGTGAATCAAACTCCGTCTAAGCCGTACATCCGAGCAATTTAGATAGACTAGGAAAACGCTTAAGTCCCGCCGCGTTGATGGATGAGCTTTTTTGTAAGTTTTTAGTTTGCGTAGGACCACTTTTCCTTTGCAAGTGCTTTTTGAATGCATTGTTGGTGATTGATGTCAAGTTTCTATTGTTACTTGTTAATTGTTGTTATAAACCTCAAAAAACTCATATTAAAACCTTTATTCTATGGATTCTGGCTAACTTTTTCAACTTTTTCTTTCAAAAAACAATACATCACCATAACCTTAATGTCCATGTGAAATATGAACGTTGTAGCCTCACCCGTTTGGTCATAATCGGCCCAAATGTCACGAAAATATCGCGCTAAAAATCGAAAAAAATCGTAAAAGTACGATATTCATGAGAAATATTTCTTCGATCGTACCCAAAAACGTAGCAAGTCTTAGTTCAGAGATTTCGAAGGTCCCCTCAAATTTTCATCAAGATCGCATAATATACCATTTTCCCGGTAGAGAGCGAACAAACAGACAAAAAAGAAACAAGCAAACACAAAAACACCCGAGCTAAATTTTTTGGGGGTCAGTGAAATTGAAGTCTTCGCTTCGCTCATCCAAAAATTACATTTGAAATTTCCTGCTTTCTTTGAATTATCGTTAACAAGTATTCACGCCTTGATATCTTGATATGAAACAAAAACAAAAAAATGTGATACCCCCCCCCCCCCAATACAAAAATTTGTAAAAAAAAAAAAAAAAAACGGCAGCCAAGCTGCTCTCCTTTAAAAATCTTCGGCTGTGAATACTGTGAGATATAGAAGTTGAGCCAAGCATTTCATTCTTTCTCCCTAGTTTCGCATTCAAAACAAGTAAGATCATTTCGCCTGTTGACGAGCGCAAGCCAACCATTTTCGTGGTAAAAAAAGTAAAAATTTTTAACTCAAAATTATAAAAAAAATTACTTGGCCGTTGAATTTGGTTCATAGTCAATGGCCAAGCAGTATTTTTTATGATTTTGAGTTTAAAATTTTTACCTTTTTTTACCACGAAAATGGTTGTCTTGGCGCTCTTCAACAGGCGAAATGATCTTACTTCTTTTCTATGCGAAACTAGGGAGAAAGAAGTAACTCACCGCATTCACAGCCGAAGACTTTTGAAGGAGAGCTTGGTTGCCGTTTTTTTTACAATTTTTTATACTTGGGGTTGTCTTCTAATGAGACACCTCCATTGAGAATTGTACATAGCTACTATTTTTTAAGTTCCCCATTTAAAATCAGTTCCGTGACTGAGTGGTTGGAATCTGAATACAAAATGTATAATAGATTCAATTTTTTTTTGACACGTGGTCAAATGGATGACCACAGGGTCCAGCATATACTAATCACTAATCAGTACAAAGTACAAAATTAATATATCATATGTTACATTACAAATAATATGACAACAAATTGTAGGAAATAAATGATTCTGATCATTGTTGTAAAGATGATGCAAAATGATGATGGAATGCTTTAATACAGCAAATAAATAAAGTAAATTAAAGGAAAGCTAAATGTATTGTAAAGCGAAGTATAGTACAGGCTCCCTTGACGTGTGCCAGTCAGTCAGCCGCTTGTTGCTTCGCCTGCTCAACCATCACTTACTAATAGCCTTACTTGAAACCCTCCCTGACCAACCTCTTGTTCCATCCACTCGAGCTACTAAACATTTTTACTCTATTTTCAAAAATCATTCAGCTTCGCAAGACGCAGATGCCTTACCGGTTGAAGCGCCCTAGTTTCTCACGTCGTCATTCATCACTCGCATTCACCTCGTCCTCAAGGCTAAAAAACTATTTTATTGTTATCTAATAGTATTGAAATATTGTAATGTGGATTTTGTTTTTCGCAACCGTTAGGTCATAATGTGCTTCTGTAGCAGTATGTGGGGAGGACAGACCCGTGCTGGACAGAACCAGCCTCAGGCAAGGGGAGCGAAGGACGGTTTCTTCATGTCATTGTGTTTTGAAATACTTGGAATCATCGTTGTAGTCGTCGTCTGGGGGCGGGGGGGGGGGGGGGGGGCAACAATTTCGGAATTAAAATACGACAAACGCAATGCATTAATGCCTTCTTATTAATTGAGAAAAATGTCGAAAATCCTATTAGTATTCCAATATAAGTGAGATAGCTTTCAAAATAAAATATGTTGTATGACATTTGTTAAACTCACTGAACAGTGAATATTACATCGTATTTTCCGGTTTCCACTTTACAATATTTCTATTCATTGAGCTTAGAAGTTTGTTCCTTTATATTACTCGTTTATATTCGCTCTGCAATCCATGCAAGCGAGTAATTTTAAGAGAAGCTCTCAAGGAATTGCAGAACATTTTAAGATGCAATAAGCTGACAAGCGAGCCTTTACAGCTTTTATATAATGCATTTCGTGCCACAAAATATCGTTAGACATAGTTAAGAGTTGACGGTAACTTGACTGCAGTGACTTGAACTGATTATATGTACGTATTATGTACTCCGTGAATCTGATTGGTTTCCGCACAAGCGATGCACCCAGGAAACTAGGTTAACTGCTCCACATCAGTGTATATAACAACTGACTTTTAGACGTAAGTCCCAGAACACTACTGCAAACAATAGAATCACCAGTTTCCGAAAGGGCTTAACCGTAGTTATTAATAGTAGTATCTTTGGGCTTAACCGTGCTGGACAGATCCAGAGGTACTCGGGAGGGTTCTTATGTCATTGTCGTCATGGTTCGTGTCGTCGTTGTCGTCGGAGCTATCAATGAGAGGGGGGCCCACGACGACGAATCCGAATCAGAATCTCCATAAGGCAAGATAATGATGTATCATAATGTATTATTTAAATAATTGATTTAGTCCCCGAGTAGAATTTCACCAAGTAAATTAATGTATAGTAACATGTAAAGTACCTAGTAATAAGCAGAATGTTAAATAAAAAATAAAATAAAAAAATTGTGTTTAGAGTCTACCCACTCAGTTATATAACTGATTTTCAGTGGGGGACAGTAATTATCAAAGCGATCAAGCCAACCCTGTAGGCCCCGACGCAATCGACGAGTGAACGATAACCAACCAAAGGTCGATATTTTTAATAGGAAATAATAGCAATCAGTGGTATGGACAGTGCGAACACCCGCGGATCAACGCCAGAACCAACAAGGCCGATTCCGAACAACTCTGAATTTATTATGTGCTTCGTTGCTAGGACGGCTCCAAAGTCACCATTTACAAACTCCTAAGACAAGAACTGATGGACTTCCAAATAAGAAGTTAAAAATTTCTAACTCTGGCGGGAATCGAACCCTGGACCTTCAGCATTGGAAGCAGATACGCTAAGTGTGTTTTGTTTTATTTATTTTTAGTGTAAAAGTATGAATGTAAGGTTATATGGAAGATAATTTGTTTTGGATGTGATTCTATCCCTATCTGTTAAATGAAATGTATGATTTGCAATAAAGATTATTATTATTATTATTATTATTATTATTATTTTATTATTATTATTATTATTATTATTATTATTATTATTATTATTATTATTATGCCAGAGCTGACTTTTAGGTTGGGGGAGTAATTAATTAACGAGACGGGTTTCCCCCTACTCTGTGCACTGTCCTGTGTTGAAGGACAATGCCAACAAACGCCCCGCATGTCAATCGGGCTTCGTGTTCGTGTTTTATCGTGAGACAATGACAGTGACACACTCATTGACGTAGGCTACGGACAAACGAATAGAAAGGTGATGCTTATACTGGAGCTGCGCTGCGCTCCCTAATAACATTGAAATGGTCCATGGGTTATTTTCCTTTCACGAATGTTCCGTGTTGTTCCCATGTGACGTCAAGCGGCAGACACGACTATGAAACCACATGTATTTATAGGTAGTTTGAAGCAAGAAGAAGATATGGCATGTGATGTGATCTGTTGGCGACTAGGTTAACCATTGATTAAAGAAGGCTATCGCGATAGCCTTCTTTAATCAATGGGTTAACTACTTGACTTCAGCAGCCGTTTCAATGCTTCGGTTGATGGGAAAGTGAAATATTGTAAATAATGTTAGCAAAATAAAACATTCGTTTGTCCTCGACGCATGCAACATGAGGTTTGTTCGTTCGTACACACTTTTGTGAAATGAGCCATTTTGGTACGTTCGTTCGCTTCAGTGTTAAAACTGGCACTCAAAACACTAGCCTAGAAGCCAGTGTAAAGTGTAGACACTACGTTTGTAGTAGTAGTAGTAGTAGTTTATTTATTTAGCAAAATTGCTATTTACATACAAATACATACATATTATGATATGGACTACAGTTGTACAAGATAAAATCACAATAACCAATTCTTATAATTCCATAATATAAAAAACAAACAGTATAAAAACTATTCTAAATCTATGTTATTTTGATTGTTGCAGTATCTTAAACATCTATAATTATTATAAAAACCCAACTTTCGCCCAGTCAGCAAAATACCAACTTACAAGAACAATTTCCACTGTTCAAGATTAACTGTATCCACACTGTACACGACAAATCTGATGCTACATACATCATGCAACCACAGTCGTCAATAAAGAAACTGATCTTATACCAAAATTATACAATATATACAATTACAATTATCACAATATAAAAAGAACCACAGCAAAAAACACTTCAATAAAATCAACCATTTATCAAGTATCATAGTACATGTTGCCATAGTGGACTAATAAAATTTCTCATATAGCAACATACTTTAAATTACCCAACATAATTACAATTGCCACCACTTGAAATCAAGTAATAATGGAAAACCTTCAAAATAGTGATACATTCCCACAACTTTATATATTTTAATTATGAAGATATTATTTGTCCCAAAAAAGACTTTTTTCATAAGGTTTAGCCTTTAATTTTACCATTTTTTATAAGTTATTACACTCTATTCTAAACTTTTGTGATTGTTCTCATTACGTATACCTATAGGGATTCGATTGAATATTTTAAAAACCCTTCACAAATATTGAATTCTCCTCTTGTCTTCTGTTTATTCTGTTAACATTTAAATTCATTGCCCCCCTTGTATGATATTTGTGTACAGTCTCAACCTTGGTTAATTTGTTCCCCCAAGTATTTGGTGTAAGACCTTTATATGTTTTGTGAATAAAGGGGAGAGGTATTTAGTAGTATTCTTTCTTTTATTTGCATCCAGCCTAAGGCCTTACACATTTTATTTACAGATGTAGTTCTTTTTAAACTTTTAATATACCTCTCATTACTTTATTTTGCAATTTTTGCAAAGTCATGATCTCATTTTGTCCTAATAAAAAAAAACAACGAGCTACAATGGGTCAATGTGAGGGGCAATAATTGCTTTATATAACATTTTTTTTGCTTCCGTAGGTAACGATCCCTGTATTCTTAAGAATAAGCCAACTTTTGTTGCCATTTTCTTAATTACATACTGTCCATGTTGTTTAAATGTTAATCCGGATCTAACATGATACCTAAGGGGTTTGATTTCATCCACTAACTCAATAACCTCTCCCCAATTTTTATTATGATCTGTCCCCCCATTTTCCTCATTTTTGGAGAACCTATTACCATAGCTTTTGTTTTTTCTAGATTAGGTTTCATTTTGTAATTTCAAACCCAAATTCCAATACATTTATATCAACATCATTTTTTCAACACTTCTTGTATATTTATACCTGAGATTAATTTTAAAAAGCATCATTTTGCATAAAAGGTGTATTGTTACAAATTGTAGGTTATGGCCATGTCGTTAATATAAATTAAAAAACAATAATGGGCCTAGTTTAGATCCTTGTGGCACTCCAATACTGTTATCCTGTTTTCCCTGAGTACCAGCCATTATATTTAACTTTTTGTGTTCTATATTTTTAAGTACGACTTAATCCATTTAGCCGCCGTACCCCGTATACCATACCTTTCCAGTTTTTGTAACAATATATCACGATCGATTGTTTCAAAAGCTTTCTCAAGTCTAAAAAACACAGCCACTGTTATTGTACTCCCTATTTTTTCCCTTAGATTTTCAATACTAATTGTATCGCATTTTTCACAACTATGATGCCTGCGGAACCCAGATTGTTGTGTAGTAAAAATGTTATTAGTTTCAAAGAAAATTCATCAGTTGACCCTTTAAAACCACAGTTCTAATATTTTCTCAATTATTGGCAACACGTTTATGGGCCCTAAAGTTTTCCCCATCTATTGCCCTAGGTACTTTGGGTATAGGGGTAATAATAGCCGTTTTTAGGATTGCTGGTACTTCTTAATTCTAGTGATAAATTTATTATATTAGTTACATACTCTCCCATACTACTTCGATACTTTCATTACCTATCCGGTGATGCCGGTCTTCTCCTGGTCCAACAGCTTTAAGATTTAATAAAATTTTAGAAAACTTTTCTATACTTACTGAATTAAATTCCTCTAACACATCATTAGACATGACTGGTATCGATTCTAACATTTGCTCCAGAATGTGTACTTTTTATCTGCGTGTATATGTCTTGTATACTATTAACAAAGTATTCATTAAATTTGTCTGCCACTTCCTTTCCATACACTTTTTTGTTTCCAAAATACAAGTCATTTGGACTACCCGAACTCTTACCGTTATACAAAGTTTAAGTGTTTCCCCATAATTTTTAGGTACTTTATCTGTATTCTTTATCTTATTAGAATAAAATTCAGCCTTTTTTGCCTTAACATGCTAAGAGATAGATTTCGTTTACGTGTGTAGTTATCCCATAACATGGGTCATTTGTTCTTTTGCTATCCTAAAAAGATAATTTTTTTCCAATAACTCTTTTATTTCATTATAAAACCCTTTTATTGTTTGTTCGGTTATACTTGGTTTTACCAAAATTTTATGAAGGGGGTATGTCTGATCCAAAGTTGCAGATAAATTATTTAAAAGCTCCTGTACCATACTATCTAAATTTGTCCCCTGTTGATTACACTCCATTTTTTTTCCCAATAAGTTTCCTAGAAACTTTTTTTGTTCTCTTCATTATGAAAAATTCTTTTGTAATTCCTGACATTAATTTCTTTTTTTATTCTGTGATTTATTTATGTTACGACTTCCCCCATCTAAAATCGTAATACCAAGCATACAATGGTCTGATACTGTTTCTTCAGAACATTGACTCTAACAGTATTTTCAAGTTCTTTAAATGTTATTGTATAATCAATGGTTGTTCTAGTAAATGATCCTTTATTTATCAGTTTTACTTACTAATTTAGCAATTCTTGTGAATTCATTAAAAGTTGAACCACACCCATACGCTCAAACATTAACTGCATTTTTTGGAATATATGGTTAATTTACTTAGGTCTATATTGAATCACCATAACCACTAATTTGGAGTTTCTGTTTACTATCATATCTATCGTCTCTTCTAAAGAAGTAATAATCTTTTCCTTAGCCCCTTTAGGTGACGAGTAGATAGGGAATAAATCATACCCATAAGGTAAACGCTGGTAATCTTAATCGAAATTTTCCCACCATTCTCTTTCCGTCACTTAAATTTTTAAATTTTCGAGAAGGTTACCTCTTTTTTAATATATACCATGATACCTCCTGTATGCCCATTGTGCGAGTCCCACCCGAATTGAGCTGTATCCCTCTATATCAGTTTCCCATTCCTCTATGTCATTTACTAGGCGCGTCTCTGTAAGACCGAATATAGTTGGGGTTTTCCTATTAATTATGTCCTCTATGAATGTTTTTTTGACAAAAAACCTTGAATATTTACATATAAAATATCAACCCTTTCCTTTATTAGTTCCCTGTAAAGTTTTTGTCATTATTAGATTTTTAATACTAGTATTTTTAATGCTTAAACCAAATGTTGTACTTGTTGGTCACTTACAACCAATCCCCCTTTTCTCTTTGTACATGTCCCCTGTCCGAAATTAGTTTTCCAGTTTGGCACCAACCCTACTATTATATCATACCCTTATGTTGTGACCTCTGTGATTTAAATGCAGGCCATCCTTCCAAGGCTGTCCCTCAACAACCATATATTAGGGTCACAAACGTGCACGCCAGTGCAGCTGTCACCCATTCAACATCATTATTTATCTCATCGATTTCCTTGTCCTCTATGTCTAATCTATGGACTATACCCGTTATTGCTATGTTGCCCCTGGAAACTTATTTTTTTAAAGCGTTACCAGATCCCACGTATCATTGATTGAATTACCATTTTTCCCTCCATCCTCTAATATATTTGTACCCACGTGTGCAATAACTATGGGCTTTAGCCAATGTTCTCATTGTTAAGATTTAAAATTTTTACTATCTAGGCCTATGCTAAATTCCGTCTTTTTATAATTTTTTTATAATTTTAGTTAGTTGATCTGTTCTTACCAGGGTAGCAGTCTACAGTCCATTCCTTTCCTCTCCCGCTTACTTATTTTACCTACATTGTAGATCTTGAATCCCCTACAACAAGGACTTTATTTGTTTTGGAATTAGGCCTGTTCTCCGCTTTTGTACCAGCAGGATCATTGCTATGTTCACTAACCATCTGGTTTGGTTTATCTAAATTTAAATTTTAAAATTTTAAAATACTCTTGTTATTCCCTATATAAACCCTGATTTGATGCCAGTCCCGTTGAACACATTGGCGATGGATCTTCGCACTTGTGGCCACTTAAGTCTGTCTAACCCACAGCCAAGCCTTGGCATAGCAATGCTTTTAACCCCTCTATCTAAACACAACTCTTTCATTGTTACAAGGCACTTGTATATGTCTCTCAAAATTGGTTTGTCTTTTTTGTTCTTTTTTTTGTCACTAAGTTGAAAAAGTATCTTCCATCATTCTCAAGAGTTGCAACTTCCCTACTTTTTTTCCTTGGTTCAATAATTCTTCTCTTCTCCCATACCTCTTGTTGAATTGGGCTGCAATGCCTCCGGCCATCAACATGTCTTCACCCACACAATGGGCATAGCAGACTCATTATCTTCAACAAGTCTCCAGTGATGACTTTGATGAAGTCTACGCTTGCATTCCCTGTATTTCGTTTGTTTCCTCAGTCAGTATAGGCCCTGACATCTCCTCATTTTCAGTAGTATTTAGCCTACATCAGGGCTAGGCCTATGCCTTGGTCCGCAACGGTCCTTGGCCTACATCCCAGGCCTAGGCCCAAGGCTAGTCTCTATGGGCTGCATCAAACCCATTTTACCCGTTTTAAAAGACTCCTGACTACTTCTTTCAACAACTCCCATCTTGTTTCCATAATTTTTTCTAGTTCTAATCGTTCAAATTCATTTTGTTGATGTATGTTGTCCATGGTTATAAGTAGTTCTGACATTTGTTAGAGCATTCCTCTTTTATGTCATAAACTACACTCCTTTAATCCTCCCCTTTATCTCTCATACTAATATATATTTCTTGAAACACCTTATTCGTCTGGTTTAAAGTATCTTTGATTAGGTTTAATTCCCTAATAATGTCTTGGCTTTGTGATATTTCCGTCTTCCTTACACGTACAGTTTTACCAAACATAACCTACAAAACCATGTTGGTTCACTTTCCCCTTATCTATCTCATTTTGGGGAATATCCCCACAATTAAAATGGATCCCTCGATCACAACAGTCACATAGAATGCCATTTGCAACTATTTTTGAACAAAACTTACATTTATCATTAACTAAAACTCTAATACGAATAACTTGAGGCTGCTTACTGTTGTTACCCACCGCCATGTAGGTAGGTAGTAGGTTTGTTCGTTCGCCGACCTAGTGTTAACACTCAAAAAGTCAGTGTCTACACTTTACACTGGCTTCTAGGCTAGTGGTTAACACTGAAGCGAACGAACGTACCAAAATGGCTCATTTCACAAAAGTGTGTACGAACCATGGTACGAACGAACAAACCTCAAGTGTTAACCGCGAACGAACAAACGTCCTTTAAATTTAACCGCCCACAGCCACCTCGTCGCAAGTCATTTTTAACCATGTTTTTAACGTCTAGTCGGCGGTGTTTTATTCATTTCAATCATTCCAAGATGGTTGCCATTTAGCTGAAATTTGGTAAATTTGCTGACTAGTGAAGCCATAAGCTAATTAACAATTATATCTATTATAAATCATGGTTAACCAAGTTTAGATTGAACTTTAGTGCACTTTAGGCTATTTAAATTACATTTTAAACTTTATTGTTGATTTTTATTCAACTCTAAAGTTATACAGCTAGATATTCAAGGACTCCAATGCAGACCCCACAAGGTCAACAGCAAGCCGAACATCAGCAGGTTACGGGTGCAAATGTCATCCTAAAAATGAATGATATCCAGCAATTGTCCACAGTCGGTAAGTTAATTTTGTATCACCTAGGCCTAGGCCTAGGCTAGGCTATGTCATTATGGATGGCCAAGAATTAGGTAACCAAGCCTACCTAGGGCTAGGCCTAGGCCTAGGCTATTGTATTTTATTATTGTAATGTAGGCCTAGGCCTATTTTGTATTGTTGCCTTCTCCTGCTATTGACTGGTAGTCGGTAGCAGGTTTTAATTCATCCTTCCTTCTTTTCATCCTTCATTTTGTTTGTTCATTCCTAGGCCTAGCCTAGCCTAGGCCTAGGCCTAGGCTAGGCTAGGTAGGCTAGGCCTAGGGGCTATTCTTGAATTCTCTGTTCTTGCCCTAGACCTCCCTAGTTGTAAGGGGATGGCTAGGCTAGGGCTATGACTTTGGTGTAAATCGTTAATGAAATTGCAATAGGCCCCTACCCCTAGCCCTAGCCGGAACTCTTTCGGTTGGTAGGGCCTAGCCGGAACTTATTTGGTTGGGGGGGTCCAATTTCAAAGGCGTTTTTTTTGTGTCAAAAATACCCAAAAACGTCATTTTTAGTTTAAAAAAATGTTCTTAACAATAATACACTAGGCCTATGATAATAATATCAACTCACTCGGTTGTTGTGATTTTCACCTAAATTAAAGGTATTTCATTGACGAGGTGTGCAAATATGACGAGTAGGCGAAGACTAGCTTTAAAAATGCGTCAAGTCAGGATATTATTTAGATTTGTCAAAATGAAGCTCCGCCCTCTGCTAACAAGAGTTGAAACTGCGCCTATTTGTTTACTAAAATCACCGCCGTCTGGACGAATGTAAAATTTGTCAAGGTCCTCTCGATCTCCGCCTAGCGGAGGATCGTCTAACTCTCTAGGTTAGGTCGTCGCAGCAGCGAATTAGAAGCCATCTTGGTGATTAATTCTAGAGCGGGAATGTAGTAACTAGTACTATTTCACGCACTTTGCATACTAGTGAGTTAATTACCTACAAAACTGGAGGTTGTCAACGACTTTCAATACCACGTTAGTATCAGGATGAATGCCTCTATAACGTCATATAGTGATTATGCTTGGACATGTCGTCGTTTTCCTTTAAAACGAGCTTTTCCCGGGAATGTTGTACTTTTTCACGCACTTTGCATACTAATGAGTTGATTACCTAAAAAACAGGAGGTTGCCAACGAGGTTGAATACCATGTAAGTGATCAGGATGAATGCCACTATGACGTCATATAGTGGTTTTGTTTGGACATCTCGTCGTTTTCCCTTAAAACGAGCATTTCCCGAACATATAGTACTTTTTCACGCACTTTGTATATGAATGAGCTAAATATGTAAAAAAAAAAAAAAGGAGGTTGTCAACGAGGTTGAATACCATGATTGTAATAAGGGTGAATGCCACTATAACGTTATAGTGGTTATGTTTGTACATATCGTCGTTTTCCATTAAAACGAGCATTTCTCGGCGACATAGTAATTTTTCACACGCCACCTTGAAAAATACCGTCATTTACTAGTGTTTTTATGATTATTTGTGTACACTATTTTATCATCACATATTATGTTGCTTTGGGCACAACGCACAAGCAATGTTGGTAATAAACTAGGAAGCTTCGCAAACACTTTTCAGGCGCGTTGTTGGATGAGCGTAATTGTTTAAGGGGTATTTCACTGAAAATGAATGAAAAAACGGCAATTTTACATTATTATTGTTTTAATTTCTTTTTAAGTTTACTTTTTTATTTATTGAATACATAAATTTATTTTGTATTGATATAATGCTAAAAGCATTAAATGAATTTTTTCTTTAGCGCTGTATGCTATTTTACATGGGAAAATGGCTTACCAGTACTTATATTAGGCCTAATCTAGGGCTGTATAGTGTTATTCATAACAATTTTAGTCAATTTTAAAGAAGCCTAGATTAACAGGTTATAAAGGCCCAGTGAATTCATGTTTAATAAATAAACTGAGCCTTTAGGCTATGTTGTACTCAAATTTACCAAAAAAAACATAAATAAACATTAAATGCTATTCTCTCAAAACTTTTATTCTAGCACATTTGCTAACATTTTTTTCTACTTCTAGCCTACAGTTTTTAAGATAAAAGGATAATTTATTTTTTAATGGCTCACAAGTCTTATTCTGACAAATTCACCAGACACCTTTTTGGTGAGATTTATGGTTTTTTAATTAAAATATGGGAAATATAGATTTGTTTAAAAAAACATACATTTTCCAACAATGCAAAGGAAAAAAATCATATTTATCAACAAAACGAAAATTATAAAATCCGTCTTGTGAATGTTTAGATGTATTGTTTTTTTAATCTAAAACACCTTTCACTTTAACTAAATAAATTAAAATTGTAAGAGCCTTGGCATTTTTATCAAAACGCTGTTTAAATCGTAAAATTGCAATTATTATGAGAAATAATTGTTTGATTGCGCTCAAATTTCACAAGAATATATAAATCCATAAAATTAAGGTTCTGTGAAAAAATCATTACAATCGGATAAAGCATGTATAGGTGTTATATGTCGAAGAATGTTTTAAAAATAAAAAAATCATAAATTTGCGATTTTCATGAGAAATAATTTTTCGATTGCACTAAAATTTCACAAGAATATATTAATTCAATAAATTAAGATTCTGTGAAAAAATCATTACAATCGGATAAAGCATGTAGGTGTTATAAGTCGAAGAATTTTTTTTTAAATCGAAAAAAATCGTAAAATTGCGATTTTTATGAGAAAAAAAATTCGATTGCGCTCAAAAACGTGGCAGTTATAAGTTCAGAGATTTCGAAGGCCTCCATAAAATTTCATCGCAATCGGAATATCGGTTTAGCCGGAATCGTGTTAACAGACAGACAAAAATACAGAAAAAAGAAAAAAAACATTCCGGATTTTTTCTCCAGTGTAGTGAAATGGAATCTGCTTCGCTCGCTACGCTCGCTACACTCATCCAATTATCAGAAACAGGCTTTTAGAAATAAATTTTTGAAATCGTAAAAAAAATTGCTCATGGATATCCTACACATTACACTATAATAATATAACATAGGGTATTTAAAATTATTTCATTTTATTAATTACATTACAACAAATTATTATTCATTATTATTGGGTTGTCAATTTTATTATCTCGAAATGCACGCGATTCTTTTCGGGCCTCTACATCGTCATTTTGTGGTCAAGTTTTAGGGCGCGCTAAGTAGATGTTCACTTTGATTTTTAAAATTCCCTCTATTTCTCGTGCAAATCACCGTAATGGCTGCTATACATTGTGGAACGGGTTGCGACGACCTAACCTCGTGGCCACACGAGCGAGTTAGACGAGCCTCCGCCAGGTGGCGGAGATCTAGAGGACCTTGAAATTTGTACCTGTGCATACATCCAGACGGCGGTTATTAAAATACCATTTGTTGTTGTCCCCCCCCCCGCACGGCGCTTTGCGTCCACCCCCAACCCCCACTACCCTACTAGCCTAGGCCTATTTATTGCAAAGGACTTTTGTTAAGATTGTTGTTGTCTTCAACTTTTATTTGTTTTAACCCATCGGCGTTCTATTTTAAATCTCGCCGCCTGGCCCCTGAATTCCATTTATTTTTTACGAAATGGGGTTGCGGAGCGCACCTCAGCAAAAAATTCACTGTTACAACAAAAATAACCCGATTTACTTGAAATAAAAACTAAAATGTAGCCTAAATAAATGTCTAGGGTGTATGATCTTTCCTTCGATTTTTCTTGGTGTCAAAATATCACACCCCTCATCTTCGTCATATCCTTCAAAATATTGCAATAAGCTGTAGCCGCCATAGCGCGTGCGCCGCCATACCGCCTACGAATGCAAACATAATCTTTCTTTCAAGCTTAGACAGGCTAAAACTTGACCGAGTGACGAGCCAAACACATCGTTGGATGCAGCGAAATGCGTAGAGTACATCGAGCGCGATCTCTTGGTGATTGGACGAACCATTCTCATACAACGACCGATAATGTAGCGCGCTGTTCCCTTGCTGTTTTCAGCCCGTCGATCCGATGGCCAGGTATGTCGGCGCGCATTTGAAACAGCCCGTCGATTCGACCGGCGAAAACGCCGATGGGTTAAAAAAGCAATCGATGTTCAATCGAATTTCGGCGGCTGACTAGTCGTGGTATGTAGGCGGGGCTTTAATTTGACAAAGCAATATTTACGCAGAATCAACTACATGTCGGTCGAGTCCAAGCAGAGAAGGCCTATAAATATTGACGTTTCGCGGAGCTTCATGGATTAACCTATATTTACAGTAAAAACGTATGAAAACCGAGTGAGTTGATATTATTATCATAGTGTATATTGTAAAGATCATTTTTGTTAACTAAAAATGACGTTTTTGGGTGTTTTTGACAAAAAAAAGTTACTTTTAATGTGGACCCCCCAACCAAATAAGTTCCGCCTAACCTATGGACAATTTTTGATCAGTAGGTAGGGGCTAGCCTAGGCCTAGGCCTACTTTAGATTTAAAATAGCGACGTTAAAGGTTTTGTAGGTCCTACTTTAGGTTTAAAATAGCGACGTTAAAGGTTTTGTAGGTACACATAAAAAAAACTGTCCATACCAACCAAAAGAGTACCCCCTAGCCTTCTAGGCTAGGACTAGCTAGGGATAGGCCTAGGCTACGCTTCTATTTCTAGGACCTAGGGCCTAGCCTATATGCTTTAGCTATGGCTCTAGCTAGGCTAAGGCTTAGGCCTACTATCATAACAAATAAAATAGGCCTGCTTCCTAGGCCTTGGCACTAGATTATTACAAAGCAAATGGTTGTCAACGTAGGCCCAGTTCCCACTAATTGGTTTTGTTATAAAGGGATAGCTAGACCTAGGCCTAATAGGACATGCGTGTTAAATTGTTATTGTTTTAGTCTTTAAAAATTTGTTACTTGTACGTGAACATCATTCACAATTAGTTCTAATGCGTAAGGCGTAGGCCTAAGTCGTAAGAAATGCTAGGCGTTTACAACAACCATGCCATTTTTCATTGCTCCTGCGTATTGCGCATGCGCGTACAGCCAGCTGTGGAATGAAATAAGCAGGAGTGGGGAGTTTCCTTGTTCGTGATTGGCTCGTCGTAAGAATTGGATTTTGGGCAATTTATTACGACATAAACCATACGCCTTGCGACTTAGAACGTGTTGTGAACGTTCTGACTGAAACACATACTCGGCAATACGCCTTAGGCCTTGCGCCTTACGCCTTAGAACTAATTGTGAATGATGCTTAACTTGTAAATCTTGTTTTTAAATTCTTAGGCCTCCCCTGATTGGTTGGTCGTAAGGATTATTGACGTCTAGGACTTAGGTAAGAATTTTGTTGTTCGGGGCCTAGGCCTATAGGCCTAAGCTTTTACAAAAACAAAAACAAAAACTATAGGCTAACTATTTAACATTCCTATCCTCTTAGGCCAATCAATAACAAATCCTTACTAAGCCTACGGAGTGGGAACTAGGCCTGAGGGGATGCCTCAAAATCACAAGCTAGGCCTACCGTATGTCATTGGGTTTTCATTGGGACAATATTAATTGTGACAGCCACAACAATCATGACAATACATTTGCTATTAATAATAGCGCTGAACAGTTAAGGGTGTAGGTATAGGCCTAGTCCAATCATACCAGTAGGCCTAGGCTACACTAAAGCGGCTGCCAAACAATCGGCAATATTGAGTGTGAGTCAAGTGTGCATTTGATAACATGCATAGCCTATATTGCCGACTGCTCACCAGACAGTCAAGTCGAGTTGCGTAACACCCCAAAAATGTAATAGGCCTAGGCCTATCACTACGTATATCACAGCACTCAATCCGAATTGACTCAAGTCGGTTCGAGTTCAATTCGGTTTGAGTCTCTTGATATACACACTCGATTCGCATTGAAGTCAATCCACTTTCCAAAGTGGACTGACATGAGTAAATTGCTTGATATACAGTTCAATACGCATTCAATACGGATTCAAAACTGCCTTAGAGATATAGATTTCAGTGAATACCATTATTAGACAGGCGGTGTTTATTACATGTTTACAATAAAATGGCGTCTTGGAGGCTTTAATGAAGACATTAGGCTTTATATTTACGTAGATGTAGGTAGAGATACAAGTACATAGTATTTTCAAGTGTTATTCATAGAATCTTGTAGCATCAATTTAAACTGCAACAACAACAACTTCAATTCGAATCGAAATAGGATTGAGGAAGTCGTTTCGAATGTCCGTGATATACACTTCAAGTCAAACCGAATTGAACTCAAACCGAATTCAGTCAATTCGGATTGACTGCTGTGGTATACGTAGTGTATGTCAAAGTAGGCTATAGGTCGAACCAGTTAAGGTAGCGGTTGCCGAGGGATTGCAGCACTGGGATCGGCAAAAAGTAAATAAAATAACGGTCTCTAAAACTGCTTTCGAAGAAAAACACGACTATTTTATAGCCAAGCCTTGCCCAATATAGGCCCCTACACCTAAAAATAAAGTAGGCCTCCTATTAGGCCTGGATGAAGTGTACGAATAAAATCATGACATTTTGATGCTCCTAAACATTTAGCCTGCATCACATCTGTCGAGGTTGGCATTATAAACAGCTGGAACGTTGGGCACACCATTACCAACAACTAACTTAAGGCAAAAAACACTTTCGTCTTGATTACTTTAAATCATTATTTCGTTAAAATACTGACTGTGGGACGAACTACTTTATTCACAGCTTATAAAATGTTGATAGGCCTATGTGATAGGTAACATATCACGATAACATTTCACGCCTTGATATGAAACAAACATAAAAAAGATGTGATATCTCCCCCAAATACAAAAATTTGCAAAAAAGAAAAGCGGCAGCCAAGCTCTCCTTCAAAAGTCTTCGGCTGTGAATGCTGTGAGATACATAGAAGTTGAGCCAAGCATTTCATTCTTTCTCCCTAGTTTTGCATTGAAAAGAAGTAAGATTATTTCGCCTGTTGACGAGCGCCAAGCCAACCATTTTCGTGGTAAAAAAAGTAAAAAATTTAAACTCTAAATCATAAAAAAATAGGCCTACTTGGCCATTGACTTTTTAGAGTTCTAGTAATGAACCAAATTCAATGGCCAAGTAATTTTTTATGATTTTGAATTTAAATTTTTTACATACTTTTTTTACCACAAAAATTCTTGGCTTGGCGCTTAGATTAGGCCTGCTTGGCCATTGACTTTTTGGAGTTCTAGTAATGAACCAAATTCAATGGTCAAGTAATTTTGTATGATTTTGAATTTAATTTTTTAATTTTTTTTTTTAATGTGGCCAAAAGGAAGAAAGTGCTATACAGGCAGCTGAGATGAAGTTCATACGCAGTGTGGCAGGTGTGACAAAGTTGGACAAGATACGAAGTAGTATGATAAGGAAGAGAAGAAAGTAGGAGTAGAGAGCCTAAAGTTCAAGATGGGAAAGGAGCGACTACGATGGTATGGACATATGAGAAGAATGGAGCTTCAGAATAGAATCCCAAGACGAGCATTTGAACTAAAGAATGATGGAGCTTCAGAATAGAATCCCAAGACGAGCATTTGAACTAAAGGATGCCTCGAGATAGGTGGCAAGATCAAGTACAGGCAGATGTGGAGGAGAGAGGAGAGGAGTGGGAAGTGGTTGAAGAGAGAGAAAGATGGTGGGAGGACAGGAAAAAGTGGAGAGAGTTGGTGTTACGACAAGAGAATGAGGAAGAAGATGAGGTGCCGAGCTTGGCAGGCCGGTGCTGATTCGGTGATGCCCAAGATTTAGGTGGAAACACCCCTTTACCCAACTAAACGATGTTGGAACAAAGTGTAGTGATATTATATAGGCCTATACTTTTTTACCACGAAAATGCTTGGCTTGGCGCTTGTCAACAGGCGAAATGATCATACTTCTTTTCAATGCGAAACTAGGGAGAAAGAATGAAATGCTTGGCTCAACTTCTATATCTCACAGCATTCTTAGACGAAGACTTTTGAAGGAGAGCTTGGCTGCCGTTTTTTTTTCTTCAAATTTTTGTATTTGGGGGTTTTCAGTACTACTTCTGCAATACCAGTTAGCTTTTTACATTTTACCTTTAAGCTTGCATGTAACATTCTTCAACTATAGGCCTAACATCAAATCAAATACTAAAATTATAAGCAGGGCCTGTTAGTCTTACAATTACCGATAACTTGATTAATAATAATAATAAGCAGATACATTTCAATATTTGGCCCCTACCATATTTAAATCAATTTACATAGACACCTAATCCAGTAGTATGTTCACCAAATGTTTCAACAGAGACTAAACACAATTAAATCAAAGCCAAATTGTAAGTTTGCATTGCTTACCCAACAACCTTTATTTAATTTTGTTTTAGTTATGCTCCAGGTCTTCTCCATTTTTGAATTTGGCAATAGAATAAAAGGCATTTTCTTTTAGATAAGAGTCTATTCTGTTTATCCCTTTCTGCCTACTAATGTGTTTTCAGGTAAGGAGTTAAATAAGGTTAGGCGGTTAGGCCACTTATGTAAGAATCCTTTTGACACCGTGCAGTTCTGCAATGTAGTAGGCCTACATGGTATTTTTCCTTTTGCCTGGTGTCATGATGATGTTTTTCCTTGCTTAAGATTGCTTCCTTGTTATTTAAAAAAATAGTTTTAGTAGGCCTAGTTCATAAATTTAAATACATGGTAATGCGAGAATTTTCATGATTTTGAAGGTAACTCTGCATGATTCTCTCCTAACCCTACAATTATGCAAATTGCTCTCTTTTGAATTATAGCACTGCCCTAAACTGGTATCCCATACCTCAAGATTGATTCAACATAGGCATGGTATGCAACTTTTGCGGTTTGAACACTTATTGATTCTTTAATTATTCTTAGAGCAAAACATGCTGAACCTAGTCTTGATTTAGGGTTATACCGCAAACCGCACTTATACCACCTAACTCTGCGTATCCCGGGATAAATAATTTTTTTTTTTCGTTTTAGAGTCTACCCACTCAGTCATATATAACTGATTTTCAATGGGGGATATTAAACCAAAACAACCAAGCCAACCCTGTAGACCCCGCCACAATTGACGAGTGAGTGATAACCAACCAAAGATCCCCGTCACCTGATTGGTGGATAGGTCACTTCCGACGTCACAACGTTGGCTTGTGAACCCGCCATAATTGTGCCATTGCATCCCTATATTCGTTTAAGAAGTAAAAACATAATAATCGTGTGGTAATAATGTGATGATTTAAGGAAAATTCGTTTTGAAAAATGTGAATACGGTACTAACTTCATTTTCCAGATGTGAAAAAATGGGGAAAATATGTGAAATTTCACAAATGACTGGGACCACCCATGATGCGTAGGCCTACTGTATTGAATTGTATTTCAGGTTTACTCGAGTTGGCTCATCGCGAGTACCAAGCGGGTGACTACGAGAATGCTGAACGCCATTGCATGCAGCTATGGCGCCAGGAGACGAACAACACTGGAGTGCTTCTTCTCCTCTCGTCCTTCACTTTCAGTGCCGCCGATTGGACAAGTGAGTATCTAGGGCGACGGTCGTTCGCCCCAGCCAAGCGCAACGCGACTGCTAGTAGGTTATGATAACTCGACCCTTTTTACTCCTACCCGAGTTCGGGGGTTTTCAGCTATCTGCACACGCCGTCCCGAAAGATTTACAATCTTGAAACTCGGTATGGTATATTACCTGATATGTGGTCCATGACATACAAAAAAAGAAAATCAGCCGATCCGATAACCGTTCTGTGTTAAAAAAGTTGCGTAAAATCGACGAAACCTTCCGGGTGGGTGGGTGGGCTAGGGATTCTGACAAGAGAAATAAGAGCCTACAGAGAAAACGGTACATCTTAGAACTATGAAACTTAGACCACAGTTAGACCTCAGGCCGAGAGGGCAAGCATATTCCACTCCCAACACCCCTTACATCATCCCCTAAAATTGGAATAGGTAATTCATGCTCTAACCCAAAATTGAATTTTTTACTCAATTAGTTATTCAAATTTTGTTGTAATGTGTTTTTAACCCAATCGGCCGATTCTCATTATAAAACCACATTTTGTCAACCCCCATCCCTAATAGTTTATATTATTTTTACCTTGATTTCCAGTATTTACCATGAAGGCACTAATGAGTTATCGTCATGAAATTTGGCATGATGGTACATTATAATATGAAAATAACGCCGAGAGGCAAGCTATATTCACCCCCAACACTCCCTAGGCTAAATATTCCCTAAATTGGAATAATTCATGGTTCTAACCTAAAATTGTTTTTTTTTATTCAAATTAGTTATTAAAAATTATGTTTTAATGTGTTTTAACCCAATCGGCCTATTCTCATTTCTTAAACCACATATTTTCAACCCGCATCCCCTTTTAGGCCTAGTTTATATTATTTTTACCTTGATTTCCAGCATTCACCATGAAGGCACCTAATGAGTTATCAGCATAAATTTGGCATGATGGTAGGGTAGACCTACATAATAATATGAAAAATAATCCGCCGAGATGCAAGCGATATTCCACCCCCAACACCCCCTAAATCATCCCCTAAAATTGGAATAAAACTAGCTCTAACCCAAATTGATTTTTATTCAAATTAGTTATTGAAATTATGTTTTAATGTGTTTTTAAAACCCAATCGGCCTATTCACATTTCCTAAATCACAAAGTTTTCAACCCCATCCCCAATAGTTAATTTTTACCTTTATTTTTCCAGCATTTTACCATGAAGGCACAATGAGTTATCAGCATGAAAATTTGGGATGATGGTACCTACTTAATAATATGAAAAAAGCTAATCCGCCGGGAGGCAAGCGATATTTCACCCCCACTGTTCCCTAACCACTCTTAACTTTGGGAAAACGTTAGGTCGTATTTAATACAATTTGAATATTTTAATTGCTGATTAATATTATGATGAATAAAAATTTGATGGGACATTATAATATGAAAATAATACGCCAGAGGGAAGCTATATTCCACCCCCAACACTCCCTAGGGTAAATAAATTCCCTAAAATTGGAATAATTCATAGCTCTAACCTAAAAATTGTTTTTTATTCAAATTAGTTATTAAATTATGTTTTAATGTGTTTTAACCCAATCGGCCTATTCTCATTTCTTAAACCACATATTTTCAACCCCCATCCCTTATAGGCCTAGTTTATATTATTTTTACCTCGATTTCCAGCATTCACCATGAAGGCACCTAATGAGTTATCAGCATGAAATTTGGCATGATGGTAGGGTAGGCCTACATAATAACATGAAAAATAATCCGCCGAGATGCAAGCGATATTCCACCCCCAACACCCCCTAACTCATCCCCTAAAATTGGAATAAATCATAGCTCTAACCCAAAATTGAATCTTTATTCAATTTAGTTATTAAAATTATGTTTTAATGTGTTTTAACCCAATCGGCCTATTCTCATTTCCTAAATCACATTTTTTCAACCCCCATCCCCAATAGTTAATTTTTACCTTTATTTCCAGCATTCACCATGAAGGCACAAATGAGTTATAAGCATGAAATTTGGCATGATGGTACCTACTTAATAATATGAAAAATAATAATCCGCCGGGAGGCAAGCGATATTTCACCCCCACTGTTCCCTACCACTCTTAACTTTGGGAAAAACGTTAGGTCGTATTTAATACAATTTGAATATTTTAATTGCTGATTAAAATTATGGTCAATGTGTTATAGTCCGGTCAACAAATCAATCACACAAAAACCCAAGAAGACATTAACCATAGGAAATTTAGGCCTACTAAAAACATTGTATATTGCCAGCTACAGATAGTAAACAAAAACAAAAGATGGTAGCTTTTATTTCTAGACATTCTTTTTTAAAGGCACTATATAGGCCTAGCTAGACCTATCCACCTTTTCACGTATTTCACGCCTTGATATGAAACAAACAACAAAAAGATGTGATATCCCCCCCCTCAAATACAAAAATTTGTAAAAAAAAAAAAAAAAACTGCAGCCAAGCTCTCCTTCAAAAGTCTTGACATAGTTCAGTCTCGAGATTTCAAAATTTTTTAAAAAAATATGGTCTTTTGGCCCCCGCCCCCTTTTCCCCAAAAAAAAACTGTAAGTTGATTGCGATCGCCGATGGGGTCATTTAATCATGAATCTGCTAAAACTCGTTTTTGTGTCAATTTGAATTGGCACCATCTCAACGCTGGTCGGGGATTAGCCCCCACCTATGGGCCCCCTCGATGCCCCTCCCACAAAAAAATGTTCGGAGGGAAGGGAAAAGCGAGAGGAGAGAGCGCTAACGGCGAGTCTCTTCCTCAAATTTTCGGGCGGGTGAGGCGGAGTGTTACCGTGAAGAGATCACAAACGGAAAATCTGGATTCCCGATAATTATCGGGGGAACATAGAACACTACAGAACGGGGACACCCCCAGTGTGTACAGTGTAGAAGATGCAGGGTTTTGGGGGCCCATCCCTTGTTGAAAATACCGGGCCCACTTTGCCCCCTCAAATTGAAAAACCTTAAAAACGCCTTTTTTATGAGTCTCGGGGGGGACACTGGTAGTAAAAATTGTTTGAAAACTTGCTATACCGGAAAAAACCGGTAAAGTCTGGTCACCTTACTCTAGGCTTTTCCCTCGCCCAAATTTAAAAAAAACCATATTTCTGGCAATTAAATTAAATACTATAGGAGGGGCCTAAAACTGGAATTTTTTGACAGGTTTGCACATTCAGCACCCTGGCAATCAAAAAGAACCCGCTGTTGGGGGGCCTACAGAAAATAGGAACGTTAAAGGAGGGGGGGCACTTAAGGAGGTCTAGAGAAATACGACATGCGTGGCGTCTCCCAAACCTGCTTCACGATGGCTACATCAATCTTGGGGCCCGCACTGGGGGCAGCGGCCGACATGGAAAGGCTGTACAAAACATACGTAAAAAAGCATTGCAGTATAATCCCGGAGTACATCAGGGCCCACATTTTTCCTAGCATTTCTTTTTTTTCTTTCTTTATTTATTTGTTCTTATTTTAACATTTGGGGATGTTATTTTATTTTTATAAGACTTTCTATTGCACTCATAAAAAAATGTCAAGAGTATTTTAAAAAATTATATAGGTTAAAAAATAAAAACTAAAATTATAACTGGTACATAGGTAGGATACAAAATACAGGGAGTTTGGGCAATGGGCCTAAAAAATTTTCTTAAAAAAACGAGTGCTTTTTAGTCATAATTTAAGGTTAAATATTTGGGAGCATTGGGGTTTTGTTTTAAAAACCCTCCCCACCAGCGCCCCAAAAAAAGCTAGCGGCCCACAAACCGCGCACTTTTGCCCCCTTGCACTCAAAGTGCAACGTAGACGTAAAAAAGTAATAACATCATTTCTGTCACTATCACTTTTATTACTGTAGCATTTTTTTCTAGGCCTAGGCCTGTTCACAACTTAAGTGTGCGCACAATTGGATAGCAAAGCGTAGCGCAATGCAAGCACAACGCAAGAAATATAAACAAGTGTACCTGGCTGCTTGAACACACAATTCACGTATGCATAGCGTAGGCGCGGAAGCACAGCGCAAGAGATGGTTATATTTTATATTTTTTATGCTTGCGCTTGCGTTTGACCAATAGGAATCCAGAAACAACACGACTCAACACAAACGCCCATTTTCAGTTAAATCAAATTCACAACTATTGCTGTTTGTGTCAGTGTAAAATTATTAATCATGGACGAACTCACAGAAGACGACGTCATTATCGAGTATGAAGTTGAGTCGAGGTCTAGCGACGAGCTGCTAATTACGTATTTTAGGCAATATTCGCATCTCTATGACAATAGACTACAGTGGAACTTTAAATTTACGTACCTTGAATCACCGAATTCCTTGATTGTGTAAAGTTTTTTGTTGGTCCCAAAAATTTTCCCATAAGGACAATGTTAAATTTTCCTTGAACTAACGTACCTTGTACCTACGTATTACGTGACTTTACGTATCGTATTTCAAGTCCTGAGTCATAATATATGGCCTCGAATTTACGTATCTATGCTGCCGAACGCTGTGGGGAACGAGGGAGGTTGTTATTTACTGGTCCAAGTGCCGCCCGCTTTGACAGCTCAACACATGCCGCCAACCGCATGGGTAATATTGCAGTCCCTTTCCTCCCCCCTCATTAGCAGCAGTCTGGTAGTGTGAGAAGGTCGAGTGGATCACCGTTCGCCCACCCCCTCCCCCTCCCACCCATACGATCGTAGTATTTCAGCACTGCCGACAAACGCAACCCGATACTTGACCTGGCCTACCCACTCCACTACCGGCTTCTTTTCCCGACGAGCTTGAATGAGTGAGCATATGAATCAATTGATTGAGGAATTAAGCACATGATTCTATGACATGTGATCATTTTATTGTATGTGACGAAATCGACAGAAGTCTTGAGTAGCCAGCCTCAGTTTAACAAGTGTTGTATTGACAGCATCATTCATTGATTAAAAACCATGATCCTGCAATTATTATCGCGTAAGAAAAACACGGCACTGCTGAGAGAGAATGGGAAGTGTCACTGTGTCTGAGCTGGCTGGCCGCCGAGAGAGAAGAGAGGAGAGTGAGAGCCTCGGCAGCGCGAGTGCGAGGGAGGGGTAACCGCTCTCGTAGGCGGCAGAGCCGACGGGGTGGGGTGGGAAGTAAACCTGACACACAGCTTCACAAAAGATCGCGCTTGCTGGAAGGAAATAGAACCGTGGATGCGGGAATTTTTAACATTGTGTGAATGGGACTTTTGCAAAAACTTTTCAAATATAGCGATCATGGCGAGAAAACTGACGATGCGGGAACAATCCATAGGGGTTTTACTGCATTTTATTTACTTCATAATAAACTTGGCGTGTGCACATTGAATTGAGATAAGTTATTAAAATGTTGTTTGTAGTTTATTTTTACGTTTTGAAGATTTTATGGAATTTCCAGCTGCTCTCTTTGTTTTTTTTCCGCTCGTGCGATTTATTTCACGGAACAGAATAATACACAGCATAATTACTCCTCCCATTCCCGCGCGAGGCCGGCCACCGTGATGTCGCGTAAACAATGCTGGCTACACTACACTCGTCTTTGTGAAGGTGAAGGTCGTTCTTTGCGGAAGTCTTGTCTCTGTGAGGTTCGATTTCAGCGTGTTTTAAAGATTCAGCGCCGTTATTTAAGTGTCCAATATTTATTACGTGACACTGACAGCATTCGGAGATAAAATACATAGCGGGCGGGCGCAAGCACTAATGAATGAACTGATTACGTAAGTTCGGCATGGGGGTGGGAGGGGGGGGGGGCACTGAGATAGCGACGAGGCAATTGACCTTGAGCTGCCTACGATCCGATATCAATTACACTACGCAGATGTGTCACATAAACAATTTCGTAATCGGTGCTTGATGTTACTCCTGCTTGCGATTGCACAACACAAAGCGAGCGCCGAGTAAAGGATGTCTTACCATCCGATGCCACCTATAAGCAAACAAACTCACTTCCTGCAGCCTTCCATGCTCATAATCCAGCAAGGCGCTACCTAGGAGTCGTTTGAAGCACTCAAAGTTGATGTTGTCACTTTGTTGGTACAGTAGGCGGCAATTTTGAAGGTTTTTTGAATTTACGAATTCCTTGACTTTATGTATTTTTTTGCCTCTAGTTAAAATTCGTAAATTCAAAGTTCCACTGTACTGCAAATGGTTTCAAAGACGAAATGTCAAACGCAAAGTTGACATGCAGTCACGTGCAGTCATCTGATCACGAGCCTTCTAAAACTTTGCACAGCCATGTAGTTTCTTTACGCCACTCTTCCGTTATGACAATTGTGCACGCCTACATTCCTTGTGTTGCGCTTATGTTGCGCTTGCGTTGTGCTACGCTTGTGCTATGCCAATTGTGCGCCGCACTTTACAATACACGAATTTGTAGGGCTACGAGTACGACCCTCGTGATCACGCCCATTCCTAACCTCAATGTTACTCCCACGCACACCAACGCACATTTCTTCTTCGCTGTCACTTTCACTTAGGCCTACTATATCTGCACCGGTTCTACGCATACAATTAAAATCACAACCTTCACCATCACTATCACTGAAATCTGATCGAAGAACATCCAAAAATTTACTGATTTAGTATTGTTTGTGCCGAGAACGACGCTTTGATTGATCCGAATCTGCCATTATTGACAGTAGACAGGCGGGTAAGTTTCACGTCGATAACAAAGCCGATTGTAGCTTCACGTTTTTGCCGTAAGAGTACCAAAGAACACCACTAGATGTCACTACATGCTTGACGCGGGAAATGCAACAAAAAGTACAACAATTGGCCGATAGGAGCTGATACTACTGCAGTTTGAATGGCAGCGCGCGTAAATGCGGACCAGTCCGCTTATGGCTTCCGTGGCCAGGCTATGATTCGCGGACTAGTCCGCTTACGGGTGCAGATGGGTTAACAGGCCTTGGATTGGCTAAAGTTGCAATTGCTGTATATAACATTGTGTAGACTGAATTATATTATGTTGTGCCAGGCCATTTACCCTCCAATAATGAAACATTGATACCGTTGTGATTTTTTTCAACATTATGTTGCATCAAGACTAAGAGCATTGTAGCCTACCTACTTCTTTTATAGGCACTTGAAGAAGAAAATAATTTAAATAAACTAGGGAAACGCCAAAGTCGTTGTTAGACGAGTGAGTGAGCCATGTGTTGAGTACCCGGTAACATTTCTTTTCTTCCCCTTACACACACAGTGGAGCATTATGGTCTAAACTATGGCCTTAACTTAAATACCCTATTATTTATACGAATATAATTATCAAACTTAAATGCAAATGTTCCCGGGTACTCAACACATGACTCGCTCACTCGTCTAACGACTTTGGCGTTTCCCTAGTCTAGTTGGCTAAAGCGCCCTTATAGCCGAAATGAGGGAGACATGGGTTCAACCCCTGGTAGGGTGTCCAGATTTTCAAACCAAAAAAGCGGGACAAACTTCGGTGGCTGTAGCTGGGGTCTCGAAGCCCCAGCTGCCGGAGGCCTTTTCAACCGAAGGCGAAAAAAAATTTCACCATACTACAATTATTTTGTCATGTTTTAACTGAAAAATGGCAACTCGGGGGATTACCTTAATGGATAATTACTAGAGGCCCTTGATTTTCGTGAACGCGATAGCACGAAAAAAAATAAAAACACTTATTTTTGCAAAATGTCAATGTTTTATGCTAATCTGAACCCCTTGGCAGCGTTTTTAAACCACAAAATAATTATCATTCCACGAAATTCCGATCTATATGTCAGAAAACGCGAAATTATAGCGAAAAACGAGTATAAATATGCTTTTTCCCGTTCAAAATTTAATTTTTTAAAATTCAAAACACATCTACGGCAAAAAAGTGATTCGGGAGCGGACATTTTCTCATGAACAGCTGTTTTGTAGAAGCTGTCTGTTTTTATCGACCCTGGTGTACAGTGCTGCTTTGGTGGTACTACGGCAAACTTCTTCGCTCGACTTTCGATTTAAACATCGATCTACGTTGCCATCTAAACTCGGCACTTCACCAAAACAAAACATTGCAAGGCGGTGTCGTTTTCTATTTCCGTTACCGACTTTTCGTCTTCTTTTACCGGCATCGTCAATCTCGTGTCAGTGTTTTTGATATGATCACTTTTTGTTTACGAAATTCACGTCTACTTCTGCAAATAAATATGGGAAAAACGCCGATTTGTGTGTTTGACAGTGAAAGGGAATTCAATTAAGAAAGATTCTACGTATCCGTAAACAGACAACAAGGGCCTAGCATAGGCCTAGGCCCTAGGCTTTGTGTATTTATTGGCTAGGCCTAGGCCCTAGGCTTTGTGTATTTATTGGCTAGGCCTAGGACCTAGGCCTACCATATTTTCGGCCAACCTTGGCTAGGCCCTAGGCCTAAATACAAATGTGTGCCTGACCTAGGCCTACCTTATGCATGGCAATCTAAGGATAGTCCAGCCTAGGCAGCCCCTAGGTCTAGGCCTAGTTGTTCAGTTTTACATAGGGCCTACAAGCTAGGCCTAGGGTCTAGCCTATTCATAGCAAGCTAAGGATAGCCTGCTAGGCCTAGATGTTCAGTTTTACCTAGGGCCTACAAGCTAGGCCTAGATAGGCCTAGCCTAGTTGTTTGGGTTTCCCTAGGGCCTAGACATTTTTCTGAAGAAATGTTAGGTTCTACAATCTACATCACTGAAACCTAGTCCCACTCCACCGCATTAATCCTTGTAAGTTTTATGCAGCCGTTTGGCGTGTACTGCATTATCCCTATAAATTATAACATTCGAAACAAAAATGGCGCTTTTGCACCGTTTATTGCACCGCTTTTGAAAAATTAACACCGCTTTATACACAGCTTTTTTAAATTTTAAGTACCGAAATTCAGATTTTTTATTCATCATAAATCAGTGCCCCTAAATTAATTACTACAGAAAATGTTGCTTTGCAGATCGTACAAAACACTTTGTCATTATCAGTCTCGTGTCTACCAAGATAAGGAAAGTCCTTCTTAACATCGTCATTGAAAACACAGGTTTAGGCGGCGGCATTTTACACACTCACGCGTAAGAGACGAAAAAACTATCTCGTAAAAGTGAGGTTATGAAGTAAAAATATGTTTTCAAATCAAAATTAGCTTCCCCACCATTTAATTGCTGCTAAATAATTAATTATCGAATTGCAAACTATATATTCTATCTGTTTGAATACAATCAGTTCTACAAATAAGCAGGCAAAGTAGGCTTGCAAGCACTCTAAATTTTTTTTGATATTTTTTCCTCACGACAGCATTTACAACGATCTGAGCAAGCAAGGACCCAAGGAAGGTTTGTTTTGGGTGAATTATCAAATTAAATATTTATTGTGATACTCACAGTTATGTTTTATCATGTTGCTTGGCTGCAAAACGACAAAAACTTCGTTGGGGCTCGAGACAATTCGTGTAACTGATGCCGTCAACCAACCCCACCACCCCTCTACACTCCGCCTGCTGATGACGCATTCATTCGTGCAAAGTCAAGGCCAGCAGAAAAGTGTATACAGAATACGCGTAGTCCGTAAATTTACAGCAGACGAGCCACGAGCTACACGTGAAATCGGTATATATTTACAAAAACGGGACAAAACAGTGTCCCGTGAACAGTTGTCAGGACACCGGGACAGGTCCCTAAAAAACGGGACGAATGGACACCCTAACCCCTGGTCGGGAAAGATTTTGTAATTTCTGGACTGTATTTAAAAAATTATTAAACATGTTTTGAAATGCATAATATAATGCAGTGTAGTCCATCATCTGTGGCAATAGGGCCTACTATGGTAAACATAGCCAGTACGAAATACGTGAAAATATTGCAAGGTTTACTCAATCTACGAGCGGAATTTTGGGGTTCCTTGACGTGCAACATTTGATAGACCTTGCATGAGCACGGCATTTCACGGCCTGGCGAATAAAAAACAAAAAATATCTTTTAAAAATCTAAACCATTGTCCGTTAAAATAATTTCTAAACATTGGAAGCCTATTTTTCAATTTTTTTATTTCTTGTAGGTTTAAATCGCAATGGATCTTGCTGATTTTGTTAGCAGTTCTCAGTAAACTCGTACCGGATGTCTGTTTAAAATTTCAGCGCAATCTTTTTCAGCGATTTGGCTGATGTTCAACGTACACATACACACGCAGACTAACAGAATAAGCTCCTTTTAAGTTGAATGGAGACTACTCCGTTCGCTGCGCTGCGCTCCCCTCGTTTAATAATATGTGATCCTTAACAATAGGCCCTAGTGTACCTAGAAAGATGATTAAAAAATACCAGTGGCAGTGGACATTTTTCTATTCAATTTTGAGCATTGCAATGGCAGGTTTTATAGCTGCATACCTAGCAGAGCCCGATAAAGAAGTTTCCCCGCTGGGGAGGTCCTCCAACTCCCTATACCGCCCGGGTTTAAACTAGGAAAACGCTTAAGTCCCGCCGCTTTAAATGGATGAGCTTTTTTTGTAAGTTTTTAATTTTTGCATAGGACCACTTTTCTTTGCAATGCTTTTGAATGTAGTAGGGGGGCAACGGGTACCCCGTGCATCTTTCGTGGAAGAGTTTTGCGGTAAGTTTTATTCTATTAGGTAGTAGGATACAAGTTTTTTTGCATTTTTCCTTGCAGGCCATGCTATGCTGCAGAGGGCGTCGGGGGCGTTCGCGACGCCCTTACCGTTTTTTAAGAGGATGATTTTTTATCTCGTGTGCCTTTCGTGATAGAGTGTTGCGGTAAACTATATTTTATTAGGTAGGAGCAGACAAGTTTTTTGCACCTATTTTGCAGGTCCTGGTATGCTTGAGAGGGCGTCGGGAGCGTCACGACGCCCTATAACGTTTTTTAAGAGGAATTATTTTTTATCTCATGTGCCTTTCGTGATAGAGTATTGCGGTAAACTGTATTATTAAGTAATGACATACAAGGTTTTTTCACCAACCTTGCAGGTCCTGGCACGCTTCGAGGCGTCGGGGCGTCGCGACGCCCTAAAACGGTTTTCTGAAAAAAGGAATGAATTTTTTTCTCGTGTACCTTTCGTGCTAGAGTGTTGCGGTGAAATTTTATTCTATTAAGAAATAGCATACAAGTTTTTTTGCATCTACCTTGCAGGTCTTGGCACGCTTCAGAGGGCGTCGGGGGCCCTCACGACGCCCTATAACGCTTTTTTTTTAAAAAGGGATTATTTTTTTATCGCTTGTGCCTTTTGTGATACAGTATTGCGGTGAATTGTATTCTATTAAGTAATAGCATACAAGTTTTTAAAAACCCACCTTGCAGGTCCTGGTAGGCTTCAGAGGGCGTCGGGGGCGTCGCGACGCCCTTTAACGTTTTATAAAGATGCTTTGTTTTTTATCACGTGTGCCTTTCAAAATAGGGGTATTGCGGTAAACTGTATTCATTTAAGTAATATCATTCAAGTCTTTTGAACCTACCTTGCAGGTCCTGGTACGATTCAGAGGGGGTCGGGGGGGTCGCGACGCCCTATAACGTTTTTTAGAGTGATGTTTTTTATCTCGTGTACCTTTCGTGATAGAGTATTGCGGTAAACTTATTCAATTAAGTAATAACCCTTCAAGTTTTTTTCATCTAACTTTGGGAGGTCCTGTTACGCTTCAGGGGGCGTCGGGGGCGTCGCGACGCCATTTAACGATGAAAAAATGCTTGATTTTTTTATCACGTGTACCTTTCGTGATAGAGTATTGCGGTAAACTGTATTCAATTAATAATATCATTCAAGTTTTTTGCATCTACCTTGCGGTCCTGGTACGCTTCGAGGGCGTCGGGGCGTCGCGTCGCCCTATAACGTTTTTAAGAGTGATTTTTAAGAGTCCTTGCAGCAAACTAAGACCAGCAAAGGGAAAGGGGATAAAAACACTTAAACTATTACTTATAGAATACAGATTACCGAATACTCTATCACGAGAGGTACACGAGATAAAAAATCAAGCCTCTTTATCAACGTTTTAGGGCGTTTGTGACGCCCCCGACGCCCTCTGAAGCGTGCCAAGACCTGCAAGGTAGGTTCTAAAAACTTGTATGCTATTACTTAATAGAATACAATTCACCGCAACATTCTAGCACGAAAGGTAAACGAGATAAAAATTCATTACTCTTTTCAGAAAACCGTTTTAGGGCGTCGCGACGCCCCCGACGCCCTTTCAAGCATACCAGGACCTGCAAGGTAGGTTCTAAAAACTTGTATGCTATTACTTAATAGAATATAGTTTACCGAAATACTCTATCATGAAAGGCACACGAGATAAAAAAATAATCTTTATTATAAAAAACCATTATAGGGCGTCGCGACGCCCCCGACGCCCTCTGAAGCGTACCAGGACCTGCAAAGTAGGTTCAAAAAATTTGATTGCTATTACTTAATAGAATATAGTTTACCGCAATACTCTATCACGAAAGGTACACGAGATAAAAAACATCACTCTAAAAAACGTGATAGGGCGTCGCGACGCCCCCGACGCCCTCTGAATCGTACCAGGACCTGCAAGGTAGGTTCAAAAGACTTGAATGATATTACTTAAATGAATACAGTTTACCGCAATACTCTATCACGAAAGGCACACGTGATAAAAAATCAAGCATCTTTATCAACGTTAAAGGGCGTCGCGACGCCCCCGACGCCCTCTGAAGCCTCTCAGGACCTGCAAGGTAGGTTCTAAAAACTTGTATGCTATTACTTAATAGAATACAATTCACCGCAATACTGTATCACAAAAGGCACATGCGATAAAAAATAATCCCTCTTTAAAAAAGCGTTATAGGGCGTCGTGACGCCCCCGACGCCCTCTGAAGCGTGCCAAGACCTGCAAGGTAGGTGCTAAAAACTTGAATGCTATTTCTTAATAGAATACAATTCACCGCAACACTCTAGCACGAAAGGTACACGAGATAAAAATTCATTCCTCTTTTCAAAAAACCGTTTTAGGGCGTCGCGACGCTCCCGACGCCCTCTGAAGCGTGCCAGGACCTGCAAGGTTGGTGAAAAAACCTTGTATGTCATTACTTGATAGAACACAGTTTACTGCAATACTCTATCACGAAAGGCACATGAGATAAAAATAATTCCTCCTTAAAACGTTATAGGGCGTCGCGACGCTCCCGACGCCCTTTCAAGCATACCAGGACCTGCAAAATAGATGCAAAAAATTTGTTTGCTCTTACTTAACAAAATATAGTTTACCGCAACACTCTATCACGAAAGGCACACGAGATAAAAAATCATCCCTCTTAAAAAACGTGTAAGGGCGTCGCGACGCCCCCGACGCCCTCTGCAGCATAGCATGGCCTGCAAGGAAAGTGCAAAAAACTTGTATCCTACTACCTAATAGAATACAACTTACCGCAAAACTCTTCCACGAAAGATGCACGGGAAATAAAATCATACCTCTTGCTCCTCTACTAATGCATTGTGTTTGGTGATGTTGTCAAGTTTCTATTGTTACTTGTTAATTGTTATTATAAACCTCAAAAAACTCATATTAAAACCTTTATTCTATGGATTCTGGCTAACTTTTTCAACTTTTTCTTTCAGAAAGCAATACATCACCATTACCTTAATGTCCATGTAAAATATGAACGTTGTAGCCCCACCCGAAGTGTTGTAAAATTTCATGAAATTTATTTTCGTGAAATATTTCAATTTAAATTTCACTGCTTTTAAAATATACCTCCTGATGGTAATGTTACCATATTTCACATCACGTAAGCTTTACATGCAACATTGACGAGATGAGAATTTTATTGCTATGGCAAGCATTCTTTTCTCCATGCTACGGTACAGGAAGGTATGACGACTTGGCGTGGAGTCATTCTGTAGTAGGCCTACAGCAGTACAGTAGGGTAGTTGAAGAATAAAAAATATGGAAATATTAACCAAGAACAATTTAAACTCTTTGTATTTCCTTAATTACGTAAAATTGTGCCTTTATTTTATATTTTTGTTGACATTGTTTCTTTTAAAATCATAAAAATCATTCTTTTTCTACTTAATTTATAGTCAAATATTGTTAATACCTTTTTTATATTTATTTATATTTCATCACTTGTAAAATATTTCACGGAGGCTTGAAATATTTCACGTTGAAACATTTCACATGACATATTTGAAAGCTTACAACACTACTCGCCCGTTTGGTCAGAATCGGCCCAAATGTCGCGAAAATATCGCACTAAAAATCGGGGAAAAAATCGTAAAAGTACAACACAGTACAGCCGCCTTTGTGCGTTTCACTACTATGCGTTTTTTGCGTTAATAAGTCTTTTTTTAAATAGTCCCGACCCAGTCTTATGGCATTTACCATAAATTTTTTTCTGTTGTACGTTTTCCAATAACACGTTTTTAATGTAAATGCGCTTGATAAATCAGTCCGCCACAGCAAATATATCCAATAGTAATACGTTTTTACGCTCATTGTGTTTGGAATTTCCAGTCAGCCAACCAATTCCTAGTATTGTTTGTCTCGTCGCCTCGCGTGTTTTTCTACGAAGTCCCCTTCACTTCCCTCTCCTCTCCCCTCAACAAGCTCGCTGCTCGCCTGCAGGCGACACCACGCACAGGCACAGTAGCTACTGCACGGGCGCCCAGCGGCCCAGCGGTCATTCCCCTCTGTGAGTGACGAGTGCTAGAAGTGTTTTGTTTATTCTCCGTCTGTCCAAGTTTGTTCAGTTGTGGAAAGAAGTGCGTGTGGTGGTGATAAGTTATCGAGTTGTGATAAGATAAGTTAGCAAGTAGGGGCTATGTCTCAGAAGAAGAAAGTGTTAAGTTTATCATATAAATTGAACATTTTGAAAGAAGTTGATAATAATGCCGGTTCAACACGTGTTGACCTCGCGAAAAAATTAGGACTGGCCGTTTCAACGCTGAACTCCATTGTGTATAAAAGAAAACATATCGAAGAAAATGCAGCAAAATTAGGGTTATCCAGCACAAAAAGAGCGCGAGTGCATGTAGGAAAATTCGAAGACGTGGAAATCATTCTACTGCAGTGGTTCAACCAACTACGTGCTGCAAACATTCCAATTAGTGGCCCTTTCCTTATTGAAAAGGCAAAGGAGATTGCCGTACGGTTAAATGTGACGTCAGACTTCACAGCATCAAATGGATGGCTCCATAAGTTTAAGATAAGGAATGGGATTACATGTAAGCGCGTGTGTGGACCCCGAGACAGTTTCACACTGGAAAGAAGAGTCGCTTCCCGAGCTTCTTGCGAACTATGCGCCGAAAAACGTATTCAATGCTGATGAAACGGGCGTATTTTACAATTTATTGCCGGACCGCACCCTCGCGACTAAGGGCGACACTTGCCATGGCGGTAAAAAGAGCAAGGAACGTTTAACAGCATTGCTCTGTGCCAATGCAGATGGTACCGAAAAGTTACTGCGGCTTGTTATCGGAAAGTTCAATAAGCCTAGATGTCTTAAGAACATCAAGAACCTGCCCACCCAATACACATTCAACAAGAAGGCGTGGGTCACGACAAAGGTTTTCACTGACTGGCTCCATCGCATCAACGCGCAGATGGGCTCAAAAAATAGAAAAATACTTCTGCTTGTGGATCGGTGTTTTTCACACCTGCCTTCTCTACACCTACGAAATGTTTGAGTGGAGTTCCCTTTCCGGCAAACTGCACAAGTCAACTGCAACCACTTGACCTGGGCATT
>JAMZAV010005949.1:0-40943 GCA_024449915.1 Sweltsa coloradensis | reverse complement strand
GCTTGAATGTTGGAATCAGCAAATTGAAGCAGCGGCAGCAAGCAAACGGAATGCAATTATTATATTGTATACTATTGTACTGTATAATTACACTTTTGAGATTCCACTTAGGCTATGCTCAGGAACAGGCTTTGTTGGTGATATTGATATTATCGATTCGATAGTGACATTACCATTTTGATAATCGATGTGCATCCCTAGTTATAACTTAAAAATAATAATTAATAACTCATTTGTTATTACTAAATGGAATTTTGGATCGGAGAAGGGTTGACAGGTTGGGAAAGCAAAAAGAACATAAATCCCAGCCTGAAGGGCTGGGGGCGACAAAACCCTTCACCTGCCGATGACAACCGCAGCCAATTCAAAGCTGTTACCCTAATCCACGACACGCTTCGTCCTTCTGGGACTCATCAGGCGGATGGTGGCCACCAAAAATCAGCCAACTACATGCAAACAAAACTCACAACACATAACCAAACCTGTGGTAGGGCCACGCAAGAAGCAAATTCTGCATGCATGTTGTCATCATCAGCAAGGCTACTTCAAACACATTTTGGTACATTTCTATATAGGTACTATATATATCTTTCTTTTGAACACCCATAGTTGAAATTGATGCCATTCTCTGTCTAGTTACCCTATTTAGGAATGCAATAAGCACATAATTATTTTGAAACTATAAAATTTCAATGGACTTAGGTACCTAGGCCTAAACTGGTATTTTCATTTAATTAATTCCAAGGACCAGTATTAAACCGAGTTTATTTATTATAGGTAGACCTACCTAGGCTTAAATGTGCATTTACCTTTGAGGGAGTGCTTAAAACCACTGGAAGAATGGATTAGCATGAATTTGCTTTTATTTTCCAACAGTATCTTGTTGTCCAATTTGACTGCTTGTTGAAACATATACTCAAAGAATTGGTCACGAACAAATCCCGGACTTGCGATGAGTATACATTTGACTACATCGAAATTGATGTGACGGAGCAATCCTTGCATAACACTTTCATAGAAACGGGCTAAACCCTTCTCATGTTGTTGCACATTCCCCTTTCTTTTACGAGGGATGCCTTGGTCAATTTTTGCTCGTACTATTGTCATACTAGAAGTGATGAGGCAGATGTGAGCTAGCCCTTCCTGCATTACAATAGCAGCTACATCTGCATTCTGTGTGGGATCGCAAGCAATATCAACTCGTTCTAATGACATTGAATCCCACTCCGGTTTGCTCAGAGAAAACTTGCGATTGACCTCCAGGTCTAGTGTGTGATATGCTCCCATCTGAAAGAAAAACAATAAATTACTGGATACTGCGAGATAATTTATTACTGTTCTTACTGTTTTTAGTTGAGGCAAGGCATGCATCCTTGACACCATAGGGTCTAGGAGAAAAGTGAAGAAGAAGCAAGGCAGACTTGAGTTGGAAAAGAAATATATGTTTTGGGGAGTCCCGCGTTATGCATGCTTCTGTCCAGAGATCACGCTCCGACTCGTATCGACACGTGGTCTGTGACTCTCCTAACAAGGACTCACTGAATCAGCAACTCACTGGCCGAGCGAGACAGAAGATAAGAGAGGATGCAATAATATTTCTTTCACTGCACAGATCAAGAGCTGTGTATGTGCTGCAATCTTCAAGCTATCTAACTACATAGTGGTAGGTCATAGTCATTTAAACATTGAATTACAAAACTGCAAGGAATTCACTTGATAAGCTATCACCTATCAGATATAAGGGCTCAATCGTCCAAACAAGCGCGGAGGGGGCACAAACAAACAAAACGGGGTTTTCCGATCGCGATCTATTTCACAGTACAGACAAAAAATACAGTGTCATAAAACCCCTCTCCTCCATCGTAAACAATACTGTGCTACACTTATCCTCTTCAGCATTGTCTTTGTGAAGGTCACTGCAGAAGTATTGGCTCTGAGAAATTTGATGTCAGCAGACGTTTTGATAGTTTTAACTGTTTTTTTCGTTCATTTACTAAATATTTCATGACAACATGAATTATATTCTGTGTATTACAAGAAGGCTTAATGGGTGTGATATTGTTGAATGATCTGGTACAGAATTCAATGCGGGTTGGTACTTAGGAGGGCTTGGCATAGTCATTGTGGCAAACAAGGCTTGACCTTAAGTGACCTATATGATATCGGTTACACTCGAGACAAAACAGATGCGCTGAATTTCGTAATCAGAGCGCAGAAACACTAAAAAATGTGCTAGACAAGTGTTCTGCCCAGTCGTAATGACGTTTGATTGTAGGCCTACGAGTTTGCAATGACTGAACGCTGCTGAAGTGAAGATGGGAGGGGTGTTGAAATTGGAGACTACTTGCACGTATGAATGAACAATGAACAGTAGCGTGCACCGAGGGGAAGCAAAGGAAGCACTGCTTCCCTTTACCGAAATGACAAACACACATTTTATTATTAGTAGTAATAGTTCAATATCTAATGTTATAGTATTCATTTGCAGTATGATACATTACTTTTCAGGTTTATATGAATTTATAAAATTTTAAAAAAAAACACGGTGCCCAGAAATGTCGTATGTCGTAAATTTCACTCATAATAAAAGGAAGTGTTTGCTGTCTTGAAACAGTTAACAATACACGACCATAGACGCTCTGCATCCTCTAACCGTAAGAGGTTTCAGGTTAACCTCTAGACCTGGACGGAGTTTAGACATAGATTTTAAATGGCCTCAGAAGCTGCGCTTCCTTTGGGGTTTGACACACATGTGCCCTGGGTGAGAGACAAAAAAATTGAAACAAGGCGAGGCGACCAATGGTCATTGACGAGGGGGTGTGGGGGTGAAGCTAGTCCTAAAATGCGGGAAAAACACACATGGCACGGCTACTTTAGTCAGTTCTCAGGTTTTCTTCGTATTGTAAGGATGGGTGTAGTTGCGAGTGTTTGTGAAAAACCGTTTGTTTCACCGGGACTTAGTGGCTTGATTGAAAAAAACAAACAGTTTATTCAAACATTTAATGTGTCACCAAAGATTAGTCATGTGGTGACACTTTACTCAGAAAGAAAGAATAATGGATTTCAAATTTAAGTAAAGGTATCGGCGTGTACCCTACTTCTTGCATTGTAGCTATTTTTTAAACATCAGGCAACTGTAAAACAATTTTTTGACAACACATAATCCCTAATATATTCTTGTTATTTCTCTAAAATCATTTTCCGACCACTTATACAAATAAGAAATGCTAAATATTTTCGCCTCTCCGCCGGCTGGGGCTTCGCCTCAGACCCCTTGAGTGCTCACGAATATATCTTTTAAGTCAATTGCTTCCCCACCTATTTACCTCACCGCACGCCACTGACAATGAATGACTGTAAATTGGTTCATGAGAAAACACAGTAGGTACCGGTATGTAAAAATGCTTTGGCTCAAATGGATAGGTAGGCCTAATGATATATTTTTCAAAATATATCTTGGTATATAAGGTAATTAACTTGTTATTGTACCCAATAATAGATACAAAGGCACTTTTTAAAATAAATACCGGTAACTAAATAGAAATACGTATAATTAATTATTTTATGAATATGATAACATGTATAATATATCCTTGTGATTGTAGACCTTAATGAGTTTACATGTTTTTTATATTATTAATTTTTGTAGTTTCCATGTTCACAGAGGTCACTTTGTGCCCAAATGGAAGAATATAAAAATATATTCCTAGTCTTGGACTTGGAATTCTTAGTTACAAATGCAATATACAGTAATTTGTTTCAATCATTCATTATTCTACCGTAAATTTGGTGAATAGGCCTATTGATTTAGTCCCGATTGATTGTAGTCAGTTAGCAAGTAGATGCATGATTTTAACCCAATTTCCTATACCGACCCGGACAAAATTAGGAGAAAGCTGTTTTTTCAGGTTCATTCAAGAATGTTGTTTTATGAAACATAATTTGGGTCCGCCAAACTCCGCCTTGTGCGTTAGCGCCTAGCGGCCATCTTGGAAAATGGTGGCGATTACAGTTGTTCACTAAAACTCAATTTGTGGATGCTTTGCTGTATAACTTACAATGAAATGAAACACATCAATTTAAATTTTAAAGGTAACGTTATGGACAATTAATATACATAGCAAGTGTAATGTTATATATTGTCCTACTGAAGTCATATGCCTAATAGTAATAGGTATGAATCCGATTGAGATTATAATATAATATTATCAAAATTAAATGCATTTTGATGTTTTGCAGCTAAAATAGTAACATATTTAACATTTATCTTCCTATAAAACATGACGTAATTGTGCTGAATGTACCTGCAAAATGGTATTCTTGTACGTTAAAAAATGACTGACATACGAATTATTGTGCACGTGCGTGTGACATGGCGGCTGCCGCCTCTGACGATGTGGAGCTCGGGGCGCAGTAGCTAAAGCATCATTCACAACTAGTTCTAAGGCGTAAGGTCTAAGTCGTATGGTGAAAGTCGTAAGAAATGTGAGTCGTTCACAACTGCCATGCTTCTCTCTCTTTTCTCACTCGCACACACACAGCTCACTGTTCTGACTTCTGATTGGCTCGTCGTAAGGCCTAGTCGTAAGAATAAGATTTTGGGCAATTCGTTATGACTTACGACTTACGCCTTGCGACTTAGGACAAGTTGTGAACGTTCTGATTGCAACACATAATGATGCTTTACTAGTCTGTAGTGAGTTACTAATGTGATGCTTGTACGTTACAACCACTGTTTTATATTTCCAACTAGGCGTAAGTTATATTGACAAAAAAACTATACGTCTGTGTCTTGTGAAGTGTATCTGATGATGATTTTACATATTTATTTATAAATAAATAAATAGTAAATAAATAAATCCGTATTTAGAGTCTACCCACTCAGTCACACAACTGATTTACAGTGGGGGACAGTAAACCAAAGTGACCAAGCCAACCCTGCAGGCCCCGACTAGGGTTGCCATTCGTCCCGCTTTCGGCGGGACAGTCCCAATACCCAATTTTAAGTCCCGCGTCCCGCCAATGCACCCAGCGGGACTGTAACACAACGAACCTACGACCCTCAGGTAATCGATAGGCTCTCGTTGGATACTTCACTAAATAGCTGTACTCCGGAAAATACCATTTAATAATCAAGAACATACTCGGCGATGGATCGCCTAATTAAAGTGAAACACGATTTCTGATCTCACTTAGAAGTAAAATATTAATTAAGAATAAAACAACTGATCAAGACTAACATCACTCAAACTTGAATTTTAAAATCCTACCTAGGCGTGAACCTGGTACTCAAGTCTAAAGGTGCCTAACTAGTTCACAACAACCTCCTATAACTCACCAAGACCCACAAAATTGAGAAATCGTACAACAGCGAAGCCAAACATCTCTGAAATACAACTTATAATTTATACTAGATCTAGGATGACATTACAACAGACAATCAACGGTTAATAAGTCAACCAGAACGGGCTATATTGTATAACACAAATGAATTTCCTTCATTGACAAGGAATACAGTTCAAAACCTACCTATCAGTACTGATGTCTAAAAGCGAAACGGATATCTATTTAAGATATCTCTTGGTCTGATGGACAACAGTAAAGTTTTCCGAAAGTTTATGGAAATATAATTGGTAATAAACTTAATTTAAATACTCATCACAAATGATCATGACTCCCATCGAAACCCTATGAAGTCGAAGAAGTCCGACGTGTAGGTCAGTAACTTGCTGCGTATTTGTAGACTGTCGTAGTCTTGTACCGACGATCCTGTCTTGAGTTCGTATCCCGGCTGTGATTCCTCTTGAGTTCAACTGTCACTTGATATGTTCGAGCGGTGATAAAACTACGATAATTTATCGTTCGGATAAACCAACTCCGACCGTACGTTTTAATGTTTCACAATTGCCCGATATCAGCATTCCAAGTCCAACAAACAAGTTCTCCAGTACCTCACACGGTAAACTGTCAGACAGTTATTTATGTAAACACGACAACTTTTATCGGCCCAGTTCTGACCTCACCCGTCTTTATCAACAATGCACATCGTTCGACGTCGGTGGCTCAGTCACTCACGAATGTTCCGAGTTTTTATTGTTGATGTCATCTTCAAGCTCTTTGCAACTAAAATTCGCCATTTTAGATTTCAACTAATCTGCATTTATTGATTTTGAAACCAATTTGCCCAAATACTAAAACTTTGCCAAGATATTGAATTGTCAATAACTGTTCCTTATATTATGTTCTTCTATTTGGATATATAAATGATTTTATCCCCACCGATTTCCTTTTTATGATATTTCAATCTATATTTCGTTGTAATACAACCAACAAACTTTGCTTGCGTTTTCCGTGTCCTATTCTCCAGGCTACACGCCTATAATCTTTCTCGGCTCTTTTTGACCACAACTAATTCTCGGCCCTTCGACTATTAATGATTCTAACCCTTTCTGGCTATCGATGCTGTATTTTATCACGTCCGTCGGTTTATTAATATGCGCCTAAGGCATGCAAAAGTTCGTTCACTCACGTATCCCTGGTCTAGGCTAGACTTATAAAATGTACCTCGGTTGGTTACAGTTCTCGTTGATTTCACAGACGTTGTATTTCTTCTAGGCAGATCGCCGTTCGTTTTCGATAATCACTTTCGCGGATTTTTAACACGCGTTTCCTATCTTCAAAGTGTTCTTCCCTAGTCCACTTTCCCTAAGTTTTACGCATCGCCTCAACTCGCCCACGAACACGACCAACTTCCAACTCCACTTCTCCAACAACTAATGCTCTCAACAATACAAAATACGATCGTAGCGTTATCACAACCAATCAGAGACTAGCACACAGCGTCATCAAACGGAACTAGGTCCAAGCAAATGTCCGGGTAACGCATCATACGAAAATGGCGAAATATGAACTTGGCATTTTCTATAATTTAATAAAATAGATTGACATAGATTTTATATTAAAATTGTTATACTTAAGTGAATCACATGATTCTTTGTATGAAATAAAATGAAATTTTCTCTAGTTTCTGATTTAAATCAAACCCGTTCTGTATTATTAGTATTTAATTAGTTTATAGGCCTACATGGTTTACACATTTAAACCAGTTGCCTCAGTAGTTGCTGGAGCTTTACAAGTAACTGAAGGAATTGTGGGTGAATTAAGTAAGTTAACAGAAGATGACGCAGTAATTATCCTGGCAGGTACAAATGATATGGGAAATAACTGTAATAACATCAGAGACGCACTAACTCCACTAAGGCACTATCAATATAGCAACAGACCGAAGGTAATTGTATGCGAAATATTGCCACGTTTTGACCTAGATAGTAAAACCGAATTTCAAAAGATAAGTGACTCCATAGCTGAAGTAAATTCCCGCATCCAACACCTGCTCAGAAATACTCTAGGAGTTACTGTGCTCTCAATGAAAGCCCTTCAAAGAGAGCACTTTACCCAACATGGCCTACACCTCAACCTGAGCGGGAAAAAACTGCTTGCCAAACTAATAGCAGAGGAAATTGCTGCAAAAACAGATGAGAGACCCTCTTCTACATGCCACTTAAATAGGCATAGGCCTACCAATATGGCCACAAACGTCATAGACCTGCCTATTAGCGAAGAAGACAAAACACGTTGCCTCTTTCAAGAGACACGAGCTACCGACGAGAACCCATCTACCTCTGTAGGGAGGAAGTTTGCCCAGTACGAATCCACTAAGTATGTGCCAATAACCACAAACAACAAGTTTGACATACTGAGAAATCTTTACAACACAAGCAAGCAAGGTCAGTCAGGGTCAGTCACAGCAAACACAGACACAGAAAAGACCACAGAAAAGACAGAAAAAATTCACACGGAACTAGGCCTAGTCACTCTACTCACAGACAGTCATGGGAGAGGGCTTCAAAAATTAATACAGCCACTCGTGAACAATAAATGCCGGGTAACGTCGTGGTTAAAACCAAATGGTTTAATGGAAGAAGTTGTAAAATCTAAAGTTAGACCTTCTAACCCCACTGCCACAAATGATGAAATCTTTATCATTATAGCTGGAACTAATGACATCGAAGAAATAGCAAAACACAATAGCAAAACAATACGAGACAAAAATATTCAAGACAATATAGTTCTGCCAATCAAAAAAGAATTGAAGAGATGCTCTGCTAGAAACAAAGTCATAATAATTCCAATACCAGAAAGACACGACAAACCATCCCTCAACGATGATATCCAAGCTGCAAACTCAGCACTGGAAGTAAGCTTGCAAAACACCAATGTTGTATTCCAAAAAATAAACCCTGCCTTTTTACAAAGACATGATTACACCCGACACGGCTTGCATCTCAACAGAACCGGCAAAAAGAAACTATGTAAATACATCTGCCAAGCACTAGACCTACTAAGACCAGAGCCTAACACCGAGAAGGACACATTCGTGTTAAATTCAAGCACTGGGGCAGTCATGTCTGGGTCCGAAGTGACCGTCGAGACCGGCAGACCAAAGCCCAACATCGAGAGGGACACGCCTGTGTCAAATTTGAGCGCTGCGGTAGTCATGTCCGGGTCCGAAGCGAGCATCGAGACCGGCAGACCAGAGCCTAACATCGAGAGGGACACACCCGTGTCCAATTTCAGAGCCATGACTGTCACGTCCGAGTCTAAAGCGAGCCTCGAGTTAGACCCATGCTTACCAGAGCCGACAGATCCAACCAACGATGACGCTTCTTTACAACTGGAAATCTCTGTAGATACTTCTTTCTCACTAGATGACTCACTAAATGAAGACTTCAGAGGATTTGATACCGACCCAGACATGACACTACAAGAATTAACAGAATTAACTTACCCATGTTACCCTTTTTGGACAGTCCCACCCCTACTATACTCACCTTAGACAAATCACAGATTGACACAAATACGTGTAAAAAAAAACAATTCACTAACGCACTACATATTTCACCATCACATCACCAGGAAAGCAAAAAAAGCAAAGAACATGTAGAACACATACCCCCCTCATTACATAACACTGACATATCTAAACCACAAAGGCCTAAAATAAACCTTATAAGAATAATACACCAGAACATGCAAGGCCTTTCAATGTTAAAAATTAGAGAATTAAACATAATACTAGAAAATCAATACAATAAGAATGAAACTATAGACATAATATGCTTATCCGAACATTGGAAGACATACGATGATTTAAATAGCATATCAATTGAAAATTATACCCTAATATCATCTTATTGTAGAAAAACTCATTTACATGGAGGTGTAGCAATCTTTGCAAACCAGAAATGGCTACAACATACTATTCCTAAACCGATTATTAATAAATATAGTGCCGATCTTGATATTGAATGTGCCTGTATTGAACTAAACATAAATATAAATAAACATAAAACATGTAACTTTGTAGTAGTAGCCATGTACAGATCTCCAAATGGCCAAATACAAAACTTTCTGGAAAAAACTGAACTCATCCTATCTAAACTGCAAAAAACAAATAAACATCTAATATTTCTAGGAGACTTCAATGTAGATGTCTCACAAAATAGTAAGGACCCTAATAAAGAGCAGCTTACTAATCTTCTTGACTCATGCAACATGCAGCTCACCATAAAAGATGTTACCAGAATTGATCCAAGGTGGAATTCGTCAACAATCATTGACAATATAGCAACTAACACTACACTCCCTTTTATCTCACAAGTAATTGACTTTGGAATATCTGACCACTACGCACAAGAAATTGCAATACAATTTCAACAATATCAGCTACCTCAAACTACCAAAATTATACGTCTAACAAATGTCAAATCCTTAAATAACCTAGCTGAAAGCTTAACAGAAGAAAATTGGGAGTGTGTAACACAAGCACATACAGCAGATGATAAATACAATGAATTCTCAAACAAACTGCTCTCCTATTATAATGAAAATTGCCCTTTAAAAACAATAAAAAATAAATCAACCTATAAATTGCAGAATTGGCTAACCAAAGGTATTAAGGTTTCAAGTACAAATAAAAGAAGTCTCTTACATATTAAATCTCATTTCGCAAATGTGCCATTTTTGCAAACATATATCAAAACATACTTGAGAATTTACAAAAAGGTTCTAAAAAATGCAAAAATTGGCCACATAAGAGAAATCATAACAACTACAGACAATAAATCAAAATCTATATGGAACGTAATAAATACAGAAATAAATCGTAAACCGAAAAAGCGCCATGAAAATATAACTTTACTCAATAACAAAAACTCATTAATAAATGACGCCTTTGAAATTGCCACTACCTTCAATAAGTACTTCACGACGGAAGCATCTCTATTAACAAATAACATAACTTGGCCTACTTGCGGAAACAATAAAAACCACAATTTTCAAACTTACCTAACAAAGACAAACAAAAGCCCAAGTAACTCCCTTTACTTTTATGAAACAACCCCAAATGAAATTAAAGATATAGTACTAAAACTAAAGCCTAAATACTCTACGGGAATCGATGATTTGTCAATTATGGTATTCAAAGATGTATCAATGAATTAGCTGAACCATTATCTGACATTTTCAATACTTGCCTGGAGGACGGTGTCTTTCCCCAAGCATTGAAAATATCAAAAATAATCCCTATATTCAAAAAAGAAAATAAACATATAACCAGTAACTACAGACCAATATCCATTCTTCCAGCAGCTTCAAAAATATTAGAAACCATAATATACACACGAATGGTCTCATTTTTTGACGAGTTTAATACCATAACAGAGAGGCAAAATGGATTTAGACAAGGCAAATCAACAAGCGACACAATCAGTAGATTTCTTAAAACTGTTGTCGGAGCAGTAGACCTAAATTTACCCACATTGGGTATATTCTGCGACCTCACAAAAGCGTTTGATTGTGTTGACCATACAATACTACTAGCCAAACTAGAGTACTATGGCATACGTGGGAATGGTCTAAAGCTTATAACTTCTTACCTGACTGACCGACTGCAATGCGTCGAAATAACTGAACTAAAAGACAACAAACTTACAAAGACTAGATCTGACTATGAAAAAGTAATTTGTGGCGTTCCACAAGGATCAATTCTTGGCCCACTATTTTTTATCATCTTTGTTAATGATCTACCTGATAACATCGAGGATGCAGAGCTTTTTGCAGATGACTTCACTACAAGTATTACCGCTAATGAGACAATACAACTTCAAGAGAAGGCAGATAAAAGAATTACCGAATCCACCGAATGGTTTACGGTGAACAAACAACTGCTAAACTCATCAAAAACCAAATTTATTCAATTCCATTCATTCCAAAAAAAACAAATCACTCAACCAAATACCTTGCATTACAAATTCACATGATAAATCCACAGTAGAATCATCTACACAAGCAAAATTATTGGGAATAACAATAGATAACAACTTAACCTGGCATGCCCACATCAACACCCTAATACCAAAACTCAGCTCAGCTTGTTTTGCAATTAAGAGCATCAAACAAATAAGCAACATATCAACTGCTAAAATATGTTACTTTTCTCTATTTGAATCGCACTTGAGATATGGAATCGAATTTTGGGGAATATCGACTCATATCGACAAGGTATTCATCACGCAAAAACGAGCAATCAGGGCATTATGTACCCTTAAGCCGACGGAGCATTGCAAACCCTACTTTATTACACTAAACATTCTTACAGTTACATGCCTTTACATTCTCAAGTCAATTTTAGTCATAAGAAAAAACATCCACACTCTCACAGTCAACAGTGGCATACACACCCACAACACAAGGAACAAAAATAACCTCCATCTTAACCAATATCGTACAAACCTAGGTCAAAAAAACTCTGATTATTTGAATAAAACTCTATTCAATAAACTCCCCCAATCAATAAAAAACATAACAGAACACATCAAATTCAAAAATGAACTAACTAAATTCCTAATACAAAAGGCATACTACAGCATAAAAGACTTTATGACAGACAGAACTACCTAAAAATTGCTATATTTTATTATTAGTAGGAGGTACCATATAATAGGCTATAGGCCTATACTATTTTGTAAAATACCTATATTATATTATATTAATACTTATGTAACAACTAGTCTATGTTTAGCAAAAATGGACTACACGGTGAAAACTGTTATAAACTTTAACTGTACTTTGTATTGTTATTTGTTGTCCAAATAAATAAAAAAAAAAAAAAAAAAAAAAGAACCAGCTCATAAAAAAAACACAGCTCTCCTTCCACTGACCAACGACATCGACTTCAAGATACGAATCGATCTTCGAATGACCATTGTCAAAAGACCTAAGTCCACTCAGGGAGAGGCCGTATAGTCTCAGGACACAATTGTCCCGCTTGGTAGAAAATTTGTTAAAAGTCCAATTTACAATATCAGATATATGCAGTCCAAAACGTGCAAAGCTATCAACAGCAACCTATTTGGGCCACGGGCGGCGTGTGCGTCGCCAAAGTACTTGGCTTGGCTCGACAGTCAGCACTTTGGTTAGTGTTGATGATAGGGGGCGGAGGGGTAGGGGTGTACATCGTGAAACCTCAGTCTGACTCATTTCCGTTTTTTTTTTCAATTAAATTACCTATTACTTAAAAAGTGCCATGAGTGTTCCAAATTCCAATGCATTTTTGTTGGTTTTCAGTTTTTTGCACTACAAAAACTACAATATTTCATGATTGCATTCAGTCCAGCATTTTGATCTAAAACGCTTAAAACGCACCCTAAAAACCTAGTTTTTAAAAATTTCGTCTACGGCGCTATAGTTGGGGGAGCCCCCCCAAACCCCCTGTGCTATTTTCCCTGAATGGATTTGTCCCGCCGCCTTGAGTTTATATTACAGCAACCCTAGCCCCGAAGCAATCAACGAGTGAACGATAACCAGCCAAAGATCAATATTTTTATCATAGGAAATATAGCAATCAGTGGTATGGACAGTGCGAACACTAGCGGATCAACGCCTAATCAATGTTATGAATCAATGTATCAAGTTCTAATGTTATCAAGTCTGAATGTTGTCCCTTTTATGCTGTTAGTAGGCCTACTTGTATTGTCATACATTCAATGTAGTCTCAGTGATGGGCCCAAGTATTTGAAAGCACATTTATTGATGGTGAAGTCAGTGAATAAAATATGTTACAATAACTATTTTTATACTACTATACTACACTTCTAAATTCAGTCATTTTTACAGCCCGTGATGATTGCTCTTAACGACTTTGACCAAGTCTGCAAAATACGATTTTAACGTTACCGGTAACTGTCTGTTCTGTGGCTAGAATGCTAGTGAAAGTCACAAAAAACAGTCTGTAGATAGATCGCAGGAACGTCACACACATTGTGTCAACTAAACAAATACACAATAGACTTGTATGCCAAATGTCGTAATGATGAGTGAGGTTTTATAGTTTTAGCAAGAGTGAATAGTGTTAATGACTAAGTAGCTGCAGAAGGTTGCTATCATCACCAGTGATATGTACAATTTTCTAAAGTTGAATTGAAAACAATAATGTTCTTGGCAGGTCTGATGATCCTAATGCAGCCATTTGTATTAGAGGATATATTCAGTAACATCTCTTTATCAATTTGACAAAATTATGAGACTAGAATGGCAATACATTGTTGGCATTGTACCTCCTTCTCTTCAGACTCTTGTACCTATTTAATTAAGGGGTGGTAGGGGGGAGGAAGTACCGCAGAGGCTACAAATAGTAAAACCATCGCCATGGTGCAATTATATCTGCAACAAGACCTCGTCTATTTTTGTCTCCTATTCAAGTTGGGCTTGCTGACTATTTAGGTACATAACCCAAACAGCTTATTATTGATATGATATCCAACATAACATTTTGTGCCTCATATAAACAAGTTAGCAGATTCAAATTCTCTGCTCTACATGGCATACTACTAGGTGAGCTCGTGACTCACGACTTTTGTCTTGATTGTTCGTGAAAGTCGTGAGTGACTGCGCAAGATTTTCAACACGCGCGTGATTTGTGATACGCGTGATTGTGCGTTACACTTTCTAATATTATGTCTCAGAAATTTTTGAGTTACTAGTTGTTATATTTCTGTTAGCATCACAACTTTGTTTTGCTAATCCACAGTTTCCGGTCAGGTAAGACCGTAAGAGGTTCCAGGAATTGAGTGATGACTGGAGGAGTCGAAATTAAAAAAACAGTAGGAGCCTAACAATAGATTAGCGGATCAGTTACCCCTATTTCAGTCGTCGTTTGCTCGCAGTATGACATGTGCCGCATAGTGCCGTGAGTATAGCTTTTTTCTTTCACCCTTGTCCCGTACTTTCTTTATCAAATACAAAATTTTTTACGACGTTAAAGTACCTACTATTTTAAATTATTATACAGTATAACTATGCGCGAGTACTCGTGCGTGAGTGTATGATGCGATAGCGATACGAGATTGTGCTAAAGAATTGCGACTTACTAACGTGAGTGTGCATGAGCGTGTAGTGAGATTTTACTTGTGTGCGTTACTGTGAGTGATTTGAAAATGCTAGCTCGTGACGTGATCAGACGTGAGTCAAAATCCACTCACGCGCTCACCTCTAACTAAATTTCTGAAACGGAATGTTTGATCTATTATGGTAAGGACTACAATACGTTGTAACGTTACTCAATCTGTGCACAATGCTATAGGAATAATGAGTCACTGTCACTGTCACCGACTAGCACTTCGAGTCCGTGACTTCACCGACTTGACTTGTATTCCAATAGCATTGTACAGTACACGGAACGAGTGCGCACTGCTTGCCATAGAAAAACAGTCAAAACACCATGTTACATTTTTCCCTTTCTGCCTTTGAACAGAAAAAGGCATAGGTAGCCATACCAAACATAACCTACCAAAATGCCTCACGATTTAATGATTAAGATAATATTCAATTGTAATGCATAAGTCGACTACAATAGGAATATTTTTACTTTATACCTTGACGTATTGATTTTCCTCTATGTTTCTGCCTTTCAGACGTAGCATGCAGGCTTGGGTGTCAAAGTCGATGTTCTCCACACGAATTGTAAGCATTGTACGAACTCGGCTACTGCTTGATGATCCTGTAGCTGATTCCGTTTGAACTTTCCGAATTGTAGAGGCACGCACACAATCTCCTACACTTATCAGATTGTATGCGTGCCACATATCTTCAGGCTCTTCTGGCATTAAGGAGACACTCCTGTAAAAAATTATACAAGTTCAAGTTCAAGTTTTTATTCATCCGTTGATTCATACAGGATACAAATATACATATAATATTATATACAAAATACAAAATAGTTACCTATCATAATGAAATGCTGTTTAATAATTTAAGTACGTAGCAAGCAACCTTAGGCCTAGGGGCCTACTCCTTAGGCCCCTGTTGATTAAGATATGTATGTAGTAGGCCTAGGCCTACCTAGGCTACCAGTTAGGGTTGCCAACCGTCCGGAATTTCTCCGGACAGTCCTGATTTTGATGCCTTTGTCCGGAAAGAGGAATTGCCTCATTCCGGACGGCACTTTGTCCGGAATTTGTGAAAAAGTCATATTTGTATTACATTTTATTGAATTTTAGAGTATTGCAGTGAATTAGTGTTTTTGCTCCCTTATGTTGGTACATCAGTTGGTTTGGTAATTTGGAATAAAAGTTAGTTTCTTTCATGTAGCTGTCTTTCCGTAGTCCTACTCCTAGCTAGTCGTGCTCGTGACTGCCCTGTCCCACTACCCCTCCCCAACTCCTTTGTATTGTATGCGCACTTCGCGAGGCGCAGGCGCTCCTTGAACTCCGCCGGCCAAGGCCAACATAATTCAATCAGCACTGGCGCGCAAGCAGAAACATGAGATTTCAGTTTAGTTTTAGTCCGTTTGTTTAGCGACCGTGGCCAGACGTGTCGGCACTTAACGTACAGTGAGCGATTTTCCTGTGTTTTCTGTCCGATTGTTGCATCTAGAAATGGAACTGGTAGGCCTAGGCAATTTGTCTCCCAAAAAGAAGAATTAAAATTTGGATATATTCAAGTCATTGAATCTTTTAATTACGTATCCGGCTGTTTTGAAGGTTAAAAGGGTCCAAAAAAATTTCGCCTACGGCGGCTGGGGCTTTGCCCCAGACCCCTTGTGTGCCCACTAAAATTGGAGCTTTGTCCGGAATTCTAGTTGACCCAAGTTGGTAACCCTACTACCAGTAGGAAGTTTACAAAACTGAAGGTATCTTAGGACGACTTGAATATGAAACGCGAGGGGTTCGTCGTAAGGATTTTGTTGTTGTTAGCCCTATAAGGGTAAAACCGTATGCGAGGCCTAGCGCACAGAGTTCCCACTTAATTTTAGCTCGTAGTGCCAACGTTGGCTACCAGCTCCCTTTGTTTTTATTTACTTCGTAATCGTAATACATTTAACCCCGTACAAAGGAAGCTTTTCCGATTCGTGGTTGGTACGTGCGAACGACGGTCGAATGTGGTGGCGAATAAGTGCGCTAGCATAAGCCTATATGCCAGTATTAATCAAATAACAATTCCTTGGTACTTTTTCGGTTTGGACGGGACAGTTTTTCTACTTGTTAAAAGGAAAGGATTTCGGGTGCGCTTTTATCGATTATATCCTAGAACTAGCGCAGTGTACTACAACTAGGCGGAAAGTTCGACTAACCTAACGAAAGTACACCTTTAACAAAGTAGTAACAAGGCAATCAGTGTTAACAAGGTGTTTAAAAACTGTCCCGTCCCAACCGAAAAAGTTCCAATTCCTTATGGCGGTGTGAGAACTTGGCTTTACGGGTACTAGCTAGGCACCGAGCAATGCTTGTTGCGGCACTCTATCGGTTGGTGTTCCCCAACTTTTGAACACTGTGATAGGAGAAAAGTAGGTTAGGGAGGGGGAGTGGGTGGGGGAGAGCGCGAAGAGCGTATGTTTTAATAATAATAATAATAATAATAATAATAATAATAATAATAATAACAATAATAATAATGATAGTATTGTAAAATATACGTGCTTTGCCCCCCCCCCCCCAACCTTCTTTTCCAACGTTGGGGAACACCAACCGAAAGAGTACCCTTGTTGCAAACTCATCAGAACTAGGGCCTACCCCTCCTACCTTGGCCCTACCTAGCCCTAAGCTAGCCTAGGCCCCTAGAGCACCTTTTAGGGATGAGGATGACATCACACACACACTAGGCCTACCACTGAGCTTGCCTGGGGGCTAGGCCTTGTAAGGTTATAAATCCTAGTCTAGGATAACAAGCGTTGCATAAAGCAGACTTTCTTCAAAAAATTCAGTAGGGGCCTAGGCATAGAACAGGGGCAAGCCAACGAACCCCGAGGCCAGGACACTCATAACCTCACAAGGACAACAAGGTATGGCCTAGATTAAGACTCACCCTCCCCCATCTCTGTCTACGTTTTTATGAACTAATTTCATTTTCGTTTAATGAATATTGCACTCATTACAAACAGGGAAGATGAATTACGGACGTTGTATGTCCACATCTTGATAGCAGTTTCCACGTTACACTTCAAAACTTTCACTGACTTTCATTACAGCCATTGGGCATCGGTCGGGAAAAAACCGACAGGGCTCGGAAGTGCTCGGAAGTCGGAAGCAAAAAAATAACACTGCCTTCTGGCGCGAAATACAGTCGTGCGTTTAGCGTTTGGGGGGAGGTTGTTTGGGAAAAAGACTACCCAGTACCCACTCAAGTCTGATTTTCAGTAGAGAAAAAATAATCATCTCAATGTTGAAAATTGTCATTCTAAAATGTTGACTATTCGAGAATTAAACGAGACGATACGCCAAACCCTCTAGTGACGCTACTTCCTATAAGCATTGGCGTACACACAATAATAAAAACTTGTAAAAATATAGCCAAACCTTACACATAAAAGAAATTAGATCTAAAAAAAGGGCCAAGCTCATCTACCCTTCCACATTTGCGCATTCTTAATTCATAAACGTACAGTGTCCCGTAACAACATCCTTGATGAGCTTGGCAAAATAGAATTTGCAACTATTAATTTAATCGTAATAGTTCATCCAAATTATTTTTTTCTAATTAATTTAAACGAAATGGTCATGCTGTTGCACCAACAGACCAAGAATTAGACAGAATTAAATTGGTGGCACATAGCCCCAGTTGGTAAGAGCATGCCCGGAAAACCAAGGTCCCGGGTTTTGATCTCCGGTGTAGTCACTTTTTCAATTTCTGTCTAAAGTACTATCATATCAGCGTCATAGTCGTCTACTATAAAACCAAGGTTAAACATCAAATATCCCAACTCTAGGGTTATAGAGATGGTTTGTATTTCTCCAGTTAATTTCGTATGCTAATAGGTGCAATCTGATCTACACCAATGACGTACATAAGAAAGCTTTGATGTCATTGCTCTACACACGTTATTAACAATGTATAAACAGACCAAGAATTAGACAGAATTAAATTGGTGGCTGCATAGCTCAGTTGATAAGAGCATTACATATTAATTTACATATTAATTTGGCTTGTGTTAGTATTTTTAATGTATTTTTTAATGTAATGTATTTTTTATGTGTTTTAATGTACGGTATTATATTGTATTTGTGAACATGTAACTTTGTAAAAATAGCAACTCTGCTAAATAAAGATTTACTACTACTACTACTACTATACTACTACTATACTACTACTAAAAACTACTACTATCTACTACTACTACACAAACTACTTACTACTACTACTACTCCTACTACTACTACTACTACTATATTTACTACTACTACTTACTACTACTATACTACTACTTACTAAATTTAAAAACTTACTATTTACTACTACAAATTACTACAAAACTCTATACTACTACTACTCCCTACACTACTACTCCTACACTACTACTACACTCTACTACTCTACACATCTACTACTACTACTCCCTACAAACTACTAATATACTCCCGGGCCTGGAAAGCCAAGGGGGCCCTTGGGTTTCGTCCCCGGGTAGCATTTTTTTAAATTTCTGTCTAAAGTGCATCATATCAGCGTCATAGTCGCCACTTAGAACCAAGGGTTTTTAACATCAATATAAAAATAATAATTTTTAATAATATAATAATAATATAATAATAATAATTAAAATAACAATAATAAAAATAATAATAATAATAATAATAATAATAATAATAATAATAAAAATAATAAATAAATGGGCCTAATAATAAAATTGGATGAGGAAGCGAAACCTTCAAATTTAAATGCCCCTAAAAAAAGATTAGCTGTTTTTTTTTTATATTTTTTTTTTGTTTCTTTACCGAGAAAACCCTATATGCGATTTGATGAAATTGGGGGCCCTTCGAAATCTCTGAACTTAGACCTGCCACGTTTTTGGGTAAAACGAAGAAATTTTCCAGAAATCGACTTTTACGATTTTTTTCGATTTTTAGTGTGATATTTTCGTGAGATTTCAGATTTGGTCCGATTCTGACCAAACGGGTGGGGCTACACTACAATCATTGAGTATACTCAAAGCTACAATCTTTCTCAATGCTACAATGGTTCATATTTTACATGAATATTAAGGTTATGGTGATATGCAGTAACTTGTGAAAGAAAAAGTTGAAAAAAATAACCAAATCCCGGTAACGGTTTAATTGAGTTTTTGGTTAAAAAATAAAATTAAAACAAGTAAAAATAGAATTTGACAAAAATACCTACAAGGGGTTAAAAAAAACATTGAAAAAAGTAAAAGAGATCCACGCAAACTAAAAACTTACAAAAAAAGCTCATCCATTTAACGCGACTGAAAAAAAGCGTTTCGAAACTTCCTATTAATTTAGCAAAAGGTGTTCGTGCGATTTAATTGCGCGCCATGAAGCTGTGAAGCAGGCTGTGGCCATTGGTGTCTGGTGGCGTGAACTCGATGTTTAGCGATCTGTGGAAACTTTTTGAATCTTGAACAGCGTTTTTTTGTTTGGGCCCTTGCCCCCAAAATTTAAGTGTGTGTGGTGTGTGATGTCAAAAAAAACCTGTTTTAAAACTTTTTAATAATGTAATAAACCCTGCCAAGGCTTGATTTTGGAAAGGGGTATTAAGTACAAAAGGCCAAGTCCTTGCCTATGTGATAGGCCTACTCTTTAGCCCTTAACCCATTTTAGAGAGAGGGGCATTAACATCGTAACCCTAGGCATTGATGTAGGGTATGTAGGGGCCCGGGGTACAAACCACCCTGGCTAGGCCTAGGCCTAGCTTTGCTAGTAACTACCAACCCAAACCTTGGACCCCGGCCCCAGAGTAGGCCTAGGTTGGCATAGGGCCTAGGCCCCATTTCCCCCCCCGCACATAGCCCCAGCCTAGGCCTGATATAGGGGGCGACCTACTGCCTGGCCTAGGCTAGCCCTAGTGGCACTCTTTTTAGTTGGGGAAAGGCCCAAATTTTTCAAACTTTTTTTTCAATGAACCATAGGGGGCCCACGCACCCCAAATCCTTTTTCCCTTACAAAACATTATGTTAGGTTAGCCGAACTTTCCCCTGGCTACAGTGGCCGCGCTGTTTTAGGATATTTTTTGATAAAGCGACCCCAAAAAACCTTTTCCCTTACAGGGAAAGTTGGCCTTTCCCCCCGAAAGAGTACCGCCTTTTGTTCCTTAGGCTACCACACATTTTCTTAGAACAGCCAAGCTTGTGTCCTTATTCACTACGTATATCACAGCACTCAATCCGAAAATTTAAATCAAGCGGTTTAGTTCAATTTCGGTTTGAGTCTCTTGATATAGGCCTACACACTCGATTCCATTTAAGTCAATCCACTTTTCCAAAATGGACAAGAGTAATTGCTTTTATACAGTTTAATAGCATTCAAAAGGATTTTAAAATTTCTTGGAGATTAGATTTCAGGAATACCATTTTTAGGCAGGCGGGTTTATTAATGTTTACCATGTTTACAATAAAATGGCGTCTTGGGGCTTTAATGAAGACATTAGGCTTTATATTTTTCGTAGCTGTGGAGAGATACAAGTAGGCCCACATAGTATTTTTAAGTGTTAGGCTATTTATAGAATCTTGTAGCATCAATTTAAACTGCCACAACAACAACTTCGTTCAAACGAAAAGGAAATGAGGAAGCGTTTCAAATGCCCGTGATATACACTTCAAGTAAAACCCGAATTCGGGCAATCGGATGACTGCTGTGGTATACGTAGGAGGGTTTGTCTCACAATTAAATATTGTAACAGTAACTGTTATTTAATAAAATGTTTAATAGTGTAAAATAACAGTTGCATAGTGTTGTGTGGTTTTTTAAACAAACAGCAAAGTTTAGAAAAAAAAAAGAATGCTTGGTGTTGGGGATTCAGTACGTAGGTAGTGCAGTGCACGCTTTTCACAGGGGATCGATTTAGCCGTTCAAGCTATTTATTTGCCAAAAATACATAATTTTATGCTTGATGAAGGTGCGGACTGTTAATTTGTTTTAAAATGCACCGCTTGCCCGTGTTCTGTATGGTCCCCATACAACTAGTGTAGCCCATGGGGACAAATTGGGGAAAAAATTTGTGAAGTTTGGCAATTGCCCACCTTTTCCCCTGTATTTGTAGGGCCCACATTTTAAAAATTGTTGAACTACCTATTAATCATACAGCCTAGTTGCAATGGTATGAAAAACAGTAAAAACACAAGAAATTTTTTTTGTATATCGGCTGGTTAGGGGTTAGGGTACCTAATCTAGTAGGTAGGCCTAGTCAACACAGGACATTGTCATATTTTATACTTTTACCCTACTAGGCCCGATTTTAAAACTTGAGCCAGATTTGATTCGTATATTTTCGTTGGTAATCGATTCAGTTGTGGTTGGTCTAGGTTGTAAGGAATTCGATTATTTTGTTTGTCGAAATTTGTTAATGTTTGATTAGAGAAAATGCCACGTGAGATAGGCCCTAGTCTAGACATAAACACAACCCGATTATTAACTTTCTCAAACTAATAACAATAGTATGCAGATGCTCATTGCTCAAAGAAAACCTACCTAGGCCTATAGGAAGTATGCAATAGCCGCATTGTGTGGTAGGCTACTGCCTGTCCGTTCAGAGCACTGCCTTAGTTCGCTTTTTCGTCTCAACTTATAAGTGTTGCAAGGTCATAAGATTCTCAATGTTGAATTATTGAATAATTTGAATTAATTTCTCTTTGTTTAACCTGTCATTGTAGGCCTCAACATTCATCAATACCGATTTTATTCTTTACTAGGCCTACTACACCATAAAGCAAGCAGTGGATGGAGTCCACTCAAAACAGATTCTCTAGAAACAAAAGCTGCCTTCTTTGGTTTATTCTGTTAACAATCTGTAGTTGCCAAGCTGCAATAGCATATGACCCATTCTATTTTTGGCTATTGATTGTTGCGTTACAACAATGAAATTTCGGACAACTTCGGATTATTTCGGACAAACAAAAGCAAGTGACAATATATCTGTCAGCGAGGCCTAGGCCTATCTTTCTGCAATCTGTCCATTTAACTGTTCCATGGAAAGCTGTGATATTCGATTCATGTACTACAAAGTTAAATATTAATAGGCGGCCTATTTATTTATTTATTATTTATTATTTATTTAGGCCTAACGTCTATCCTATTCAGTTATAAAAACTGATTTACAAAGGAGGACAACAACTTTACAAAGGTTGCCATGGTTGCAGTAATTTTGTTTTTGAAAAATGTCCCTTTTAGGCCTAATTGGATGAGCAAAGTGAAGACTGCAATTTCACTGACCCCCAAAAAAATTTGCTCAGATGTTTTTTTTCTTTGGATGAGCGAAGCAAAGACTTCAATTTCACTGACCCCCAAAAAATTTAGCTCTGGTGTTTTTTTTTTTTTTTTTGTCTGTTTGTTTGCTCTCTACCGGGCAAACGGCATATGCGATCTTGATGAAAATTGGAGGGGACCTTCTAAATCTCTGAACTTTGACCTGCCATGTTTTTGGGTAGGCCTACAATCGAAGAAATATTTCTCATGAATATCGTTCTTTTCCCGATTTTTTATGATTTTTAATGTGATATTTTCGTGACATTTCGTGCCGATTCTGACCAAACAGGTGGGGCTACAACATTCATTGAGCGAGCGTAGCGAGCGTCTCCACTTGACTCTTATGGCTCGAATGTCTTTTTTTTTTTTTCTGTTACTGCTTCGATACAGGTCGCACCGTTTCTCTGATCGACCTGAAATTTTGCACACATGTACATACCACCTAGGCGGGTTGCTGTATAGTTTTTGAACAAAATCCGATCGTTGGTTATAAAAAATAATAATAAAAAAAAAAAAATGTTCCGATCGTTATGAAATTTTGCAGGGTCAATAAGTACACCATTCTCTTTTATATTTTTTTAAATTTTTAGCTAAATCGGTCAAGACGTTAAAGACTTATTGGTAATCATTATTCGAAAAATGATGCTAAAAAATGAAGGAGGCAGTGAAGATACAAAGATACACTTTAGAAGGCATGACGTGAATTATTAGTATAATGCAAAGATGTTGGAATAGTATAGCTACAGTGTACAATGTCAATATTCAGTTAGGCCTACACTGTGTGGTGGGCCTTATGGGAATGTCGTACTCGGGTCGTGTTGTACGTACCGGTGCTCGCTCAACAACGCGTCCAACTGAGCGTTTTCCTAGTATTTTACATGGACATTATGGTTATGGTGATGTAGGTACCGGCTACCGGTATTGCATTTTGAAAGAAAAAAAGTTGAAAAAGTTATCCAGAATCCATAGAATATTTAGGTTTTAATAGGCCTATGAGTTTTTTTAGGTACAGTAGGGCCTATATAATAACAATTAACAAGTAACAATAGAAACTTGATAACAATCATCTTCAATGCGTTCAAAAAGCACTTGCAAAAGTAAAGAGATCCCACGCAAACTAAAAACTTACAAAAAAGCTCATCCATCAACACAACTAAAAAAAGCGTTCACAAAGCGGCCTAGTGACGATAAACATCAGTGTTTACATCCAGTTTCTCAGCAAAACTAGTCTGAAAACAAATGATAACACCAACGCCAGTGCTGCTCTCCCACCAGGCATTTAAAAAACGTCACTTCCGCTCCAATCAGGTCTTATGCTATGCTGTTTATTAAATTTACCATGCCTCCTGGATGCTACTTCTGGCTCCTCGTTCCCTGCCTGACCACTAGAGATGCGATTTATTTAAAAACCGGCGGTCCGGCCCGACTGGTTAAAATAATATGGCTGCCCGGCCTGAAAAGTGATGTTCCTGGCCCCAAAGTCCAAACGGCCCGAAAATCAGCCGAAAAGCCTGGCCCGAAACCCCAAAGTCAGCCCAGAAGCCCGGTTTTTTAGAAGACTTGGCCTATAAAAATCATGAGGATTTTTAGACTCGGCAGAGGCTCTTTTGGCGTCATTTTAGACAACAGATTGTGTATGCCCTATTATGATGGTATTTCTTAGTTCAACTAGTATGCCGTTTTAACTGGCCCGAGAGCCCAACCTGGCCCGAACCAGCCCGGCCCGAAATTTCAATGTTACGGGCCTGGCCCGAAGCCCGGAAATAAATTTCAAAAAAAGCGACTCGGCCAAAATTTGGCCCAAAATTCCCTTCTGTACTGTCCTGGCAACAGGTTTTGATTGTTGACCAGTTATTAGCACTATTTTGCCACATGAGCATTCTAGCGCTAGAAACCGCCCCCAAGAGCTCTGATTTGTTTTTGTTGTCAAATACGTTTAAAATGTCATCTCAGTGTTTTAGCATATTTGGTTTTGTATTGACAAAAATTTCTATGATCTATGATAATCTTAATATCTCATGTAGGCCTAGATCAATATCAAGGTATATGTAGAATAACTAGGAAACGCTCTGTTGGACGCGTTGATAAGCGAGCACGTGCTATAGCTAGACCCACATTGCACATTTTTTTAAATTTAAAAATTTACGACGTTCGCGTTTCCAGTATTATTTATTATTGCCAAGGTATTTGGGTAAAACCCGTGTTTAAATCTTTACTTTAAAATCCACCGCCATCTAGAGGACCTTGACTCCTTGGGGAAACTATTTAATCTCTTTGTTGACAAATAATAGACTGCTTCCTCGAAAGTATTTTGATTACTTCTAGGTGGCAGTGCATTAGAAACTTCGCGCGTCTTTTCGTTGCCATGGCAACGTTACTTTTGTTATAATGTAATTTCCATCTACACTACTTATCGGATCAAAATAAAATTAACATATTCGTGACCGGACGGACATTCTAAATGATTTGGCTATCTCAGATTTTGTCGCCGTTGAGTTTGAAAAAAAAACTTTCGATTAACTTTAATGTAACTTTTTAACTTTTTGAACGATTTTGCCACAAAACTAATGGCATTCAATCGAGAACAAAGCTTGCGGATGGTGAAAATTTCAACTCGATCCGAGCCTCCGTTCGAACGTTATCGCGAGACATACAAACAAAAAAAAAAACAAACAAAAAAACAAAAAAAAAAAAAAAAAAAAAAAAACCAGTGACTATTTTTTCCGGCAGAGTCAAATGGAAACGCTCGCTTCGCTCGCTTAATAATTCACAATATTAGCAATACGTAAGTGCGACATGACTAATGAGACAATTGTAAGATTGTCATGCATAAAGTCTCCTAGGCCTACCCATTTGAAATAGGTACTAGGAAAACGCTCAAGTCCCGCCACACGCCGTTGATGGCTGAGCTTTTTTTGTAAGTTTTTAGTTTTTGTATGACCACTTTTCCTTTGCAAGTGCTTTTTGAATGCATTGTAGGTGATTGTTGTCAAGTTTCTATTGTTACTTGTTAATTGTTATTATAAACCTAAAAAAACTCATATTAAAACCTTTATTTCTATGGTTTCTGGCTAACTTTTTCAACTTTTTCTTTCAAAAGGTACTACATCACCATAATCTTAATGTCCATGTGAAATCTGAACGTTGTAGCCCCACCCGTTTGGTCAGAATCGGCCCAAATGTGACGAAAATATCGCACTAAAAATCGAAAAACTTATATTAAAACCTTTATTTCTATGGATTCTGGCTAACTTTTTCAACTTTTCTTTCAAAATGCACTGCATCACCATAACCTCAATGTCCATGTAAAATATGAACGTTGTAGCCCCACCCGTTTGGTCAGAATCGGCCCAAATGTCACAAAAATATCGCATTTAAAATCGAAAAAAATCACTAAAGAACAATATTCATGAGAAATATTTCTTCGATTGTACCCAAAAATGTGGCAGGTCTAAGTTCAGAGATTTCGAAGGTCCCCTCCAATTTTCATCAAGATCGCATCTATGTCGTTTGCCCGGTAGAGCGCGAACAGACAGAAAAATAAGGAAAAAAAACATTGGAGCTAAATTTTTTGAGAGGTCAGTGAAATTGAAGTCTTTGCATCTCTCATCCAATAAGTAATCATCTAGGCCTACTAGGAGACCTGGGACCTAGAGAAAAATAACAGGCCTATTCTCCCATGTCTTAGGCTATCAAGCATCAAATTGGCAATAGGCCTATCTAATTTTTGTTTAATTTTATGACTGCAAATATTTGTGTAGGCTACTATTACTATTCTGCAAATATTGATTAGTGATGTAGGCTTACGTATCTAAAACATTGAATTTAGTTGTATTCAGTATAGGCCTAATACATCAGTGATAACTTTTAATGTCTTTAAATAGGCAAGTGTTTATTGGACTTAACACTGCTCTTTATTAATTTTTACTGGTGATATTTCGACTTTTTGTTCAAAAGTCTTTCACTAGAAACCCAAAGTTCAAACTGAAGGTTGACAAAAAAAAAAATTAAACAATCCATATAAAAGAAGATCATAAACAAAATAACCATGAAACATATCTGCCAACACAATTGATGAAAATTTAAAAAAAAATGACAAAAATAAAATATACAGTAGCACTAGATCACAAAAATTGGTGAATATGACAAAATTACAAGTAGATTATTGACAACATCAAAATTAATATATACACTAGGAAAACGCTTAAGTCCCGACGCGTTGATGGATGAGCTTTTTGTAAGTTTTTAGTTTGCGTGGGATCTATTTACTTATCAAGTGCCTTTCGAACGCATTGTTGGTGATTGGGTTGTCAAGTTTTATTGTTACTTGTTAATTGTTATTATAAACCTAAAAAAAACTCATATTAAAACCTTAATTCTATGCATTCTGGCTAACCTTTTTCATCTTTTTCTTTCAGAAAGCAATACATCAACATTACCTTAATGTCCATGTGAAATATGAACGTTGTAGCCCACCTGTTTGGTCAGAATCGGTCCAAATGTCACGAAAATATCGCACTAAAACTCGAAAAACTCGTAACAGTACGATATTCATGAGAAATATTTCTTCGATTGTACCCAAAAACGTGGCAAGTCTAAGTTCAGAGATTTCGAAGGTCCCCTCCAATTTTCATCAAGATCGCATATATGCCGTTTGCCCGGTAGAGAGCGAACAGACAGAAAAAAAAGAAAAAAAACAAACAAAAAAAAACACTTGAGCTAATTTTTTTGGGGGGGTCGGTGAAATTGAAGTCTTCGCTTTGCTCATCCAATTACGTTGAATTGGATCTAGATGCACTTTGACAAAAAATATTCCACATAGGTGGGCAATGTGCACTAGGAGTAGGCCCTATATTATTCCCTATCCAAGTTGACCGAGGAACTAATTGAAACAGTAAGCAAATTTGGTATCATTGGATTCAGAAAAAAAAAAATAAACCTATAAAGAAACCCCTAAAATCTCCATAGGGTGGGTGGGTCTAATCATCCCCTAAATGTAAATGTAATAAAATTGAATTTAAAAAAATGTTTTTTTGAAACCTAGTATCCATGGTAGGCCTAGGCCCAATCAAAGATTATTTAAGGGTTTTTGGAAAAAAAAAAAAAAAATTGTTCAAAATTAATTTTGTGGTCAGCAGAGGTCAATGAAGGTCACATTTTGTATTTTTTCAATATAATTTGGTCAACGTTTTTCTATTGGCACAATAATGTTTGATGATTGTCTCATTGTTGTAAATAAGAAAAAAAGGCCACACTTGATAATTGATTCGGTAAGTCAATCGCAGGAGAAAAAGGTTAGTACCAGGTACGGGTGTATTACAATCTGTACCAGGGCCATGAACCTACGAGTATGAAGTCAAAAATCTGTTAACTTACTTTTAGGCGCACTCAAATCAAGTTACGTAATAATGTAGTTCGCCAATAGAGGTTTCTCACGTGCTACGCATCGAGACTATATTTTAGGACGTACCTGGATCAAAACCCACACTTTAAAATCGTTACTGAAGGTTTTTTTTCATGGATTTCCTTAAATATATTTGGTAAAATCTCAGATTAAGCCCCATAATAATATAGCCCTTGGATATATGTTATTTCCACCAAATTTCCACCCCATATAAGTAGTAGGCATTAAGTTTGTTGATGAGAAGATTTTATTTCGCAAAACTTATTACCTAGGTGCCCACTATAGGGTAGGCCTACTGTACGCTCAGGTACCTCGTAAAAACAACACTTTTTTTGCGTTTTCAGGGTGTTTCCCAACTGCCATGAAACGTGGAATGAACTTTAAATACGTTATAATCAGAGCTATTTAGGAACCTGATGTCCCATGCTAATTTTGGTTGGGGTGCAATCATTCCTTTTGAGTTAAAAATGCGATGAAAAATTTTCAAAATCAGTTTTTTAACTTCCCTGAATTGGGCACCTGGTTTGACCGGTACAGTGCCGTTTTCAGAACACTTGTGCCGGTGTCCTGAGAGACATTAAAATGACGTATTTGTACCGGTTTTTCAATTTTGGAGGGGAAGTGTCCCGGAATTCTGTCAACAGTCAACTGTACCGTGTGGAAGGATAATGTTTTATTTGAAAAAATACACTCCTCTGATAAATACTAACAGAAATAACATTGAAATAGTTATTCCACTTCCAAGAAGATAGTTCGTTTTTCCTCTCTAGGGGTGTGCAAGTATTATTCAATGATTTTGGTGGAGGTGCCGGGTTGTCTATAGCAAATTTGCCAGAATTCGTACAAATGGTGGAGGTGCCGGTTCGCGCGCGAGTGTGAAAACGTAAAAAATTGTTATCTATTCTTGGCATTACCTTACCAACCCTGAATATCCATAATGCTAACCTCAGTCTTTTGATGCAACAATGTATTCTTTTTGGAAGTTCTGAACTTTTTTTGGTACAAATAATAAAAATATGTCACTATAATGTTTGTATCAACATTTTCATGCAATACCACAAGTTTACTAGGTACTGAATATATGTCGTAGCCAAGCCCTAATAACATTTGTGCTTGATCATTAAAGTGTTCTAGAGAGAGATTACATTTTTAAATCAATTAGATGTTGGAGCCATTATACGTACACATCAATAAATAAAATTAATATTGAACATAATTGAAAAAAAAAATGTCAAAGAGTAATAGTGAAAAAAAAGACGAAGTACTTGGACTCGATACTGAATTATTTTAAGTACTCGGACTCGACTCGAATTAAAAAATCAAAGCTTAAACACCCCTAATTTTCTCAGTCATTATTTGCATTGATTTTGTTAATGGATAATGAAAAATCAAAATGTATTAATCATGCAACTAAACTAGGCCCCTACATTTTTGATTACATACCTACACCAATAGGCTATTTCGTTGTAAAGACAAAATTTATTAAAAGTTAAGCAAGGAAGCTTTGCACACGCTTTTTCAGGCGCGTTGTTGGATGAGCGTATTTTTTTTAAAAACGAAAAAGCGTAAAATTGCGATTTTCATAAGAAATAGTTTTTTGATTACGCTCAAATTTCACACGAATATATTAATTCTTATAATAAAAGTTCTGTGAAAAAATCATCACAATCGGATAAAGCATGTAGGTGTTTATAAGTCGAATGAAATGTTAAAAATTAAAATAAATCGTAAAATTGCGATTTTCATGAGAAAATAATTTTTTGTTTACGTTCAAATTTCACACGAATATATCAATTCTTAAAATATAGGTTCTGTGAAAAAATAATTGCAATAGGATAAAGCATGTAGGTGTTATAAGTCGAAGGAATGTAAAAAATTAAAAAAATCGTAAAATTGCGATTTTTAATAATATTTTTTTAAAATAATTTTTCGATACGCTCAAATTTCACATGAATATATCAATTTATAAAATAAGGGTTATGTGAAAAAATAATTACAATCGAATAAAGCATGTAGGTAGGTGATATAAGTCGAAGATTTTTTTTCAAATCGAAAAAATCGTAAAATTGCGATTTTCACGAGGAATAATTTTTCGATTGCGCTCAAAATCGTGGCAGTTCTAAGTTCAGAGATTTTGAAGGCCTCCACAAAATTTCATCGCAATTGGAATATCGGTTGTAGCCCGGATTCGTGTTAACAAACACACAAAAATACAAACAAAATCAAAAAAGAAAATAAAAAAAATCGTAAAGTTGCGATTTTCATGAGTAATAATTTTTCGATTGCGCTAAAAAAAGTGGCAGTTCTAAGTTCAGAGATTTTGAAGGCCTCCACAAAATTGTATCGCAATTGGAGTATCGGTTAGCTGGAATCGTGTTAACAAACAGTCAAAAATACAAAAAAAAAAGAAAAAACAACAAAACATTCCGGATTTTTTTTCTCCAGTGTAGTGAAATGGAATCTTCGCTTCGCTCATCCAACAAACAAAAACAAAAACGAATAAATCGTAAAATCGCGATTTTCATGAGATATAGTTTTTCGATCGATTTTTCGCACGTGGCAGTTCTAAGTTCAGAGATTTAAAAGGCCCCCAGAAAATTTGATCGAAATCGGAGTATCGGTTTAGCTGGAATCGTGTTAACAAACACACAAAAATACAAACAGATAAAAACAAGAAAATCCAAAAAATCAAAAAATTGCAACTTTCATGAGAAATCATTTTTTGATTGTGCTAAAAAAAGTGGCAGTTCTAAGTTCAGATATTTCAAAGGTCTCCAGAAAATTTCATCGCAATTGGAGTATCGGTTTAGCCGGAATCGTGTTAACAAACACAAAACTACAAACGAAAAAAAACGAAAAAAAATCGTAAAATTGCGATTTTCATGGGAAATAATATTTCAATCGATTTTCGCACGTGGCAGTCTTTAGTTCAGAGATTTAAAAGGCCTCCAGAAAATTTCATCAAAATTGGAGTATCGGTTTAGCTGGAATCGTGTTAACAAACACACAAAAATACAAAGAGAAAAAAAAACAAGAAAATCGAAAAAAATCGTAAATTGCAATTTTCATGAGATAATATCATTTTTTGATTGAGAAAGTGGCAGTTCTACGCTCAGAGATTTCAAAGGTCTCCAGAAAATTTCATCGCAATTGGAGTATCGGTTTAGCCGGAATCGTGTTAACAAAACAAAAACACAAACAAAAACAAAAAAGAAAAACGGAAAAAAATCGTAAAATTGCGATTTTCATGAGAAATAATTTTTCGATCGATTTGTCGTACGTGGTAGTTCTAAGTTCAGAGATTTCAAAGGTCTCCAGAAAATTTTATCGCAATTGGAGTATTGGTTTAGCCGTGTTAACAAACAGCCAAAAATACAAAAAAAAGAAGAAAAAAAAACGTTTTTTTTCCAGTGTAGTAGAATGGAATCTTCGCTTCGCTTGCTACGCTCATCCAATCATGCATAATTGGATGAGCGTAGCGAGCAAAGCGAAGATTCTATTTCCCTACACTGGAGAAAAAAATCCGGAATGTTTTTTTTTTTTTTTTTTCTTTCCTTTTTTTGTATTTTTGTGTGTCTGTTAACACGATTCCGGCTAAACCGAAACTCCAATCGCGATGAAATTTTCTGGAGACCTTCAAAATCTCTGAACTTAGAACTGCCACGTTTTTGAGCGCAATCGGGAATTTTTTTCTCATAAATAACGCAATTTTACGATTTTTTTCGATTTTTAAAAAAATTCTTCGTCTTATAACACCTACATGCTTTATCCTATTGTAATGATTTTTTCACACAACCTTAATTTTATGAATTTATATATTCGTGTGAAATTTGAGCGCAATCGAATATTATTTCTTAAAAAAAAAAAAGTTTATTTTTTATTTAATTTAATTGAATCTAAAAAAAATCTTAAACTTAGTAATAATTTTTTCACAAAACACCAGAAAATCCGCATAACATATGGCAGCTCAATGCACCAATTACGCTCATCCAACAACGCGGCGGGACTTAAGCGTTTTCCTAGTATTACACATACCGTACCTACCTATTCAATGTATTTTCAATTATCTTTATTACTAGGAAAACGCTTAAGTTCCGCCGCGTTGTTGGATGAGCGTAATTGGTGCATTGAGCTGCCATGTGTTATGTGGATTTTCTGTTGTTCTGTGAAAAAATCATTACTTAGTTGAAGATTTTTTTAAAATTAAATTAAATTAAATAAAAAATTAACTTAAATTTTAATTTTTTCAAAAAAGGAAAACATCGTAATATTGAAATTTTCATATAAGAAATAATTATTCGATTGCGCACAAATTTTACACGAATATATTAATTCATAAAATTAAGGTTCTGTGAAAAAATGATTACAATAGGATAAAGCATGTAGGTGAACAAGTCAAAGAATTGTTTTAAGAAAGAAAAAAAAGAAAAATTTCGATTTTCATGAGAAATAGTTTTTTGATTGCGCTCAAATTTCACACCTAAATTCATAAAATTAAGATGTACTCTGATAAAATCATTAAAATCGGATAATGCATGTAGGTTACTAGGAAAACGCTCAGTTGGACGCGTTGTTGAGCGAGCACCGGTACGTGCAACATGACCCGAGTACGACATTCCCATAAGGCCCACCACACAGTGTAGGCCTAACTGGATATTGACATTGTACACTATATACTATTCCAACATCTTTGCATTGTACTAATTCACGTCATGCCTTCTAAAGTGTTTCTTGGTATCTTCACTGCCTCCTTCATTTTTTAACATCTTTTTCGAATTATGATTACCAATAAGTCTTTAAGGTCTTGACCGATTTAGCTGAAAATTTGGAAAATAGGAGAGAATGTTGTACTTATTGACCCTGCAAAATTTCATAACGATCTGTACTTTTTTATTTTTATTTTTATTTTTTATTTTTTATAACAGCTAACGATCGGATTTTGTTCAAAAACTATACAGCAACCCGCCTAGGTGGTATGTACATGTGTGCAAAATTTCAGGTCGATCAGAGAAACGGTGCGACCTGTACCGAATCAGTAACAGAAAAAAAAACAGACATTCGAGCCATAATCAAATCAAATCATTTTATTTGCCATTATCAATCTTACATTGATTTGGGCTTCGTCATAAGAGAGAGTCAAGTGGAGACGCTCGCTACGCTCGCTCAATTATAAGCTAAAGATTTTTTTTTAAATCGAAAAAAAACATAAAATTGCGATGTTAATGAGAAATAATTTTCCGATTGCGCTCAAAAACGTGGCAGTTCTAAGTTCAGAGATTTCAAAGGCCTCCATAAAATTTCATCGTAATTGGAGTATCGGTTTAGTCGGAATCGTGTTAACAAACACACAATCACAGATAATAGAGTATAGTGTACTCTGTTATCTGTGACACAATAATACAAACAGAAAAAAAGAAAAAAAATATTCCGGATTTTTTTTCTCCAGTGTAGTGAAATGGAATCTTCGCTTCGCTCGCTACGCGGACGCTCATCCAATTATTGACTAGGAAAACGCTTAAGTCCCGCCGCGTTGTTGGATGAGCGTAATTGGTGCATTGAGCTGCCATGTGTTATGAGGATTTTCTGTTGTTCTGTGACAAAATTATTACAAAGTCGAATAATTTTTTTAAATTAAATTAAATTAAATAAAAAATTGACTTTATTTTTTAAATTTTTTTTATGAATCGTAATTTTAAAAAAGGAAAAAATCGTAAAATTGCGATTTTCATAAGAAATAATTATTCGATTGCGCTCAAATTTTACAAGAATATATTAATTCATAAAATTAAGGTTTTGTGAAAAAATCATTAAAATCGAATTAAGCATGTAGGTGTTATAAGTCGAAGAAATATTTTAAAAATTGAAAAAATTCGTAAAATGGTGATTTTCATGAGAAATAATTTTCCGATTGCGCTCAAAAACGTGGCAGTTCTAAGTTCAGAGATTTCAAAGGTCTCCATAAAATTTCATCGCAATCGGAGTATCGGTTTAGCCGGAATCGTGTTAACAAACAGACAAAAATACAGAAAGAAAGAAAGAAAAAAAAAAAAAAAAAAAAAAAAACTTTCCGGATTTTTTTCTCCAGTGTAGTGAAATGGAATCTTCGCTTCGCTCGCTACGCTCGCTACGCTCATCCAATTATTAAGATTAAGACTTCCTTAGTATGATGCCCTCATCAATACATTACACGCATTATTTTGTGCTGAGTACCTACTTGTATTTTATTTTGTACTATCATTTTTAAACCACTAGATATGATTTTATGACTGCAAAAATGTTCACATTAAATCAATTTTTAATTAATTCATATTTTCATGTCATTTGACGTAAATATATCTCGAAAGGAAATTCGCCTTCAGTTCAGCGGCTGGGGCTCTGCCTCAGACTCCGAAATGGTCCATGGAGTACAAAGTACATACTTGCACTTTAGTTACTCCCGGTTTGTAACTATCAAAATATGGTCACCTTGCCAAATATACATCAATTTCCTGGTGGAGGTTTTAATTGTGTTATCTTTCTTTGACAATCTGTTGATTTAAGTAGCTTTTCTTTCTATTTTGGGTACTCGTGAACCAGTGCTTCTTCATAAACAAAAATCAGGGCGGATTCCGCATATAAATCACAAAAAAACGATAAATGTGCTGGATTTTATGCTTGCAAAGAGTAAAATTTCGCGTCGTTTTTACTTCCCCAAAGATAGCTAGCTTAGTTAGGCTAATCCTAAGAACACAGGCCAAATAAAATAAATGAATTTTCAAAATATTTCGTGTTCACGCCTCGCGAAAATTAATAGTCTCTACCTATTACTGTTCGGCCTATGGGACAATGCTGGTTGCAATTTCATATTTACGAAGTAATTAGCAAGTTTCCGAAATAAAATTTTCCGTGAAAATTTTCCTTTATTAAACCAGAAGGCTCAGGCAGTACTTATAGCCTAAAGGTGGACTTTCCTCCCTCTTTTCCTCCAGCGCACGTGGTTTTGCGCTAGCGAAGTGCACTCAAGACATTGGTTTAAAAAGTTGAGTTGTACTTTGTGAGCCTTTTTTAAAAAGAAAAAAAAAGTGCTATATATTATACTAGGAAAACGCTAAAGTCCCGCCGCGTTGATGGATGAGCTTTTTAAAGTTTAAAGTTTGCTTGGGATATCTTTACTTTTGCAAGTGCTTTGTTTTGCTGCCTACGCATTGTAGGTGAATGTTGTCAAGTTTCTTTTGTTTCTTGTCAATTGGTATTATTTACCGTAAAAACTTATATTAAAAGCTTTATTTCTATGGATTCTGGCTAACTTTTTCAACTTTTTCTTTCAAAAGGTACTACATCACCATAACCTTAATGTCCATGTATAATATGAACGTTTTAGCTTCACCCGTTTGGTCAGAATCGGCCCAAATGGCACGAAAATATCGCCCAAAAAATCGAAAAAAATCGTAAAAGTACGATATTCATGAGAAATATTTCTTCGATTGTACCCAAAAACGTGGCAAGTCTAAGTTCAGAGATTTCGAAGGTCCTGTCAAATTTTCATCCAGATCGCATATGCCGTTTGCCCGGTAGAAGAGCGAACAAACAGACAGAAAACAAAAAAAAAACAACAAAAAAACAAAAAAAAAAACAAAAAAAAAACACCCGAGCTAAATTTTTTGGGGGGTCGGTGAAATTGAAGTCTTCGCTTCGCTCATCCAATTACTACAGTTCAGTACCTTAAGTTGTGAGTGAGGGAAAGGGTAACTATTTTCAATTCCGTCCGAAGTTCCAAATTTTTTAACCGTAGTTGGATGAGCGTAGCGAGCGAAGCGAAGATTCCATTTCACTACACTGGAGAAAAAAATCCGGAATGTTTTTTTTTCTCTCTCTTTCTTTCTTTCTGTATTTTTGTCTGTTTGTTAACACGATTCCGGCTATACCGATACTCCGATTACGATGAAATTTTATGGAGGTCTTCGAAATCTCTGAACTTAGAAATGCCACGTTTTTGAGCACAATGGAAAAATTATTTATCATGAAAATCGCAATTTTACGATTTTTTTCGATTTTTTTAAAATTTCTTCGACTTACAACACCTACATGCTTTGTCCGATTGTAATGATTTTTTCACAGAACCTATATTTCATGAATTGATATATTCATGTGAAATTTAAGCGTTATCAAAAAACTATTTTTTACGAAAATCGCCATTTTACGACTTTTTTCGATTTTTTTAATTTCTTCGGCTTATAACACCTACATGTTTTATCCTATTGTAATGATTTTTTCACAGAACCTTAATTTTATAAATTAATAAATTCGTGTAAAATTTGTGCGCAATCGAATAATTATTTCTTATCAAAATTTCAATATTACGATTTTTTCCTTTTTAAAATTGCGATTAATTAAAAAAAAAAATTTAGTTAATTTTTTTTAAATTTAATTTAATTTTAAAAAAATCTTCAATTTAGTAATAATTTTTTCACAGAACAACAGAAAATCCGCATAACACATGGCAGCTCAATGCACCAATTACGCTCATCCAACAACGCGGCGGGACTTAAGCGTTTTCCTAGTATAGTCTATATACGACGATACGTAGGTCCTAGTATACTAGGACGTCTTTTTGTTCGCTTTGTCAGTGCACATACAGACAAGTTGACCAGAAGGGCGAAACTCGACAAGTCAGTGGAACACCTTCATCTACGTGGGTTTGTTACTGGTTTGTGACACCAAAGTGTGGTCGCGCCCTGAAACACGACTCCCAATGAGTAGGTATCCCACATCACACACAGGTCATCCGGCGGCTGCGGTTTGGTTTCGTATTCAATAAGTCCAGTGGGGTGTATTATATCCGGGGATCCAATGTGGCTCGGTGCTAGCACACGGGCTCTCATTCGGGAGGATTCGGGGAGGATGCTTGTTCAATTTTCGCCACCGCAAAAGTTGAAGTTGACATAGTTTATTTGTCACACTCGTAAATAATGCGAATTGCGAATAGGTACTGCGATTGAGTTGTATTTTGCCGTTGAACATTTGCTAATGAATGCCTGAATTTTGGACGGTATAGGGGCCGGACATGTAACGAAGTAAGGCTGTCATCTTTGATTTCTTGGTTATATTAGAAAATTCGATCGTAGCACATTTCTCACGTCCAGAATGAACTGGCAAAAAAAGTTGTTGGGATCAATTTCATACAGACATTTGAAAATAGATAAAATGACTTTTCCAGTGACAATTTGGCAGAAAAGAACACCATTCTCGACAGGGTTGAGAATATTTGTCAGTCTCCAAAACATCGCATTTTAAAATCTAGTAGTTAGTGGCTTTTGGGGACTTATGATCTAATACTTCATTTGTAATTTATTATTATTAAAATCTCTAAAATCTTTGGGTTTGAAGGAGGTTCAACCTGAAGATTCGGTTAAACTTCAGACTGTAGATTAATTGTCTACCATTTATTCAATTTTACTGTAATTGTATGCATTCATAACGATATTTTCTTTGCTTTCCGTTGCCCAAAACCAAAATCCTCCACCCCCCCCCAAAAAAAAAAAAAAAATCCGGGTTTAGTTCTTTTCCCAGAAAAGCCCGGATTTTTATCAACTTTGATTCTCGAGCTGAAGTCATCAATATCAGAGTCGGTTCCCTAAATCGAACCATCACAATGCCAGAGGTTGACGACCCGATTCAATCCAAATGCCCGCCTCGTCTATCCGTAACAAAATTAATATAACAGTCGCCCTCAGCCCTGACCATTGACCACCGCTTGTTATTGGGGCCGTTCGGACATCTGCTAACGAGTGGGCTGTGTTGAGGTGATGATGCCAAAATTACGCAATCTTTAGCTCAAAATAGCATATCAATATTGGGGCCTACACACGCATGCACACACGTCCGCTCGAGGTTTCAAGAGCCTGCTTACGTCGTCGTTTGGTGTAGTCTATGTTTATACCTCGAGACGACGGTCTTTCACCACAAACATTCCTCTGTTTTATATGAATAACATTCATTCTGTAGCTGTCAGTGATTGCATTTAGATTCTTTTTAGGAGAACGTCATGTTTCATAACGCAGAGTGAGTGGTTGGAGTGAGCGAGTAAGGTTCGTGATAGGAAGTGAGTGAGATCGTGTGTGTGAGTGCAAGTGCATGGATCGAGAGCTCCGCCCAAGTGAACATGATTGTGCTGTGAATCCAATACCAAGGTTTGTTCATTGAAATCTAGCAGATTTGTCTGATTAATCAGATGAATACCGCCGTAAAGTGTTCGATCGTAAGCATCGCGCGGAACTCCGACTGAGGTGGTCGTCGGTTCGATTCGATACCGGCCTGACAGTCTTGACACAAGCGTAATAGTGATTCATAGTGAATTTGATTGGACATTCCCTTCTCAACCACCCTAACACCCAATTACAAACACAAAGTTAGTCGATTCTAAACCTGACTACACTGGGATCGATAATCGAAAAAGTGGCTACTTTATAGATCGATCGCATCGGGATCGGACGACAATGGTGCCAGTTTTACCAGACGACGAGCGTGATCGAGATTGAATGCCTCAAAAAGTCAAAAACTTAAATTTTACGTCAAAGATATTGTGGAATCTTTGACCATCCGTGTTTACGAAATGTCATTATTGGATGAGCGTAGCGAGCGGAGCGAAGATTCCATTTCACTACACTAGAAAAAAAAAATCGGAATGTTTTTTTTTTTCTTTTTCTTTTTCTGTTTGTATTATTGTGTGTTTGTTAACAATATTCCGGCTAAACCAATACTCCGACTGCGATGAAATTTTATGGAGGCCTTCGAAATCTCTGAACTTAGAACTGCCACGTTTTTGAGCGCAATCGGAAAATTTTTTCTCATAAAAACACAATTTTACGATTTTTTTTTTATTTTAAAAAAATTTCTTCGACTTATAACACCTACATGCTTTATTCGATTGTAATTATTTTTACACAGAACCTTAATTGAGCGAGCGAAGCGAGCGTCTCCACTTGACTCTTATGGCTCCAATGTCTGTTTTTTTTTTTTTTCTGTTACTGCTTCGATACAGGTCGCACCGTTTCTCTGATCGACCTGAAATTTTGCACACATGTACATACCATCTAGGCGGGTTGCTGTATAGTTTTTGAACAAAATCCGATCATTGGTTATAAAAAATAAAAAATAAAATAAAAAAATAAAAAAATAAAAATGAACCGATCGTTATGAAATTTTGCAGGGTCAATAAGTACAACATTCTCTCCTATTTTCCAAATTTTCAGCTAAATCGGTCAAGACCTTAAAGACTATTGGTAATCATAATTTAAAAAATGATGTTAAAAAAATGAAGGAGGCAGTGAAGATACAAAGATACACTTTAGAAGGCATACGTGAATTAGTACAATGCAAAGATGTTGGAATAGTGTTTTATTTATTTTATTTGGACAACAAATAACAATACAAAGTACAGTTAAAGTTTATAACAGTTTTCACGTGTAGTCCATTTTTGCTAAACATAGACTAGTTGTTACATAAGTATTAATATAATATAATATAGGTATTTTACAAAATAGTATAGGCCTAGCCTATATATGGTACCTCCTACTAATAATAAAATATAGCAATTATAGTAGACGTTCATTTAAGGAGCAAAAAAGGTCGAAGAACTCTCACAAAAGCGCGCAAATAGTATCATATACCATTTTTTTCCCAATACTATAAAGAATATTATGTTGTATGATACTTTTTTAAGACCAGGAGCCGTTTTTACGTCACGACGTTTCGAACATGGCCGACGTCTATTTTTCCATCCAACGCAACGGCATGTTTGTAATGGCTATATAGCTGATCGATCCAAGTTTGGTTGCATTGTTTTTATTGAAATATTTCAAGTTTAAATAATGTCTCGTTTGTGTATTTTGTTTAGAGGTATAGTCTGATTTTTACACAAATAGACCTGGCACACATGAACATTTTAGTGTTGCAGTGGTTTCGTTTCACTCTGGGGTCACAATATGTTTTTAATATTTATTTTGATGATTTTTTTTTACAAAATGATCTATTTCTAATCGAATGACTATCTTCAATTTTCTATAAAAAAAATATTTTGGTAAAATTTTAATTTTTTTGCGATTTGTTGCAACGCGGTTTTTCAGCTATTTTATACAGCATGCCTATGACAATACTACACTTTCTTACAAAGTTTAGCCGTTTAAGTAAGAAATTATACTAATTTATGAACAACTCGTCTTTACTGTACATGTTGAAAAGATTTAATTTTACAAATTAAAGTAGGTATATTCAAATTGTAAAAAAAATAGACCTCCATAAAAGCTACTCTTTCCAAACAATAGTGATTACTGTTAATCCACATAAAGCTATTTAAAAATACTGTCAAAAATCTTTTGTAGTATCATAAGCTAGTGTAGTATTTAAAAATTATACACCACACTTATTAGGCCTGTATAATATGGTTTAAATAACAAAAATCACCTTTCTATTGATCTACTTGGAAAATATTATTGTCGCGACATTGTCACCTGCAATGAACATAACAACTCATTATTTTACGTGTGTATTGATATATTCTCTACAATTTTTTTCATATACACATTATTATTCACCATTCTTCAAGGTTCATGGCTTCAGTTTTCCAGTTATCATTCACAAGACTCACTGAATGCGGTGATATAGTTAGTATAACGAGAATAGTGTATGGTATGGTGGGGGCGCGTAAGCGCGGTGATATTGAGTTTAGTCGTTAATTTACAGAATAGTCGGTA
>JAMZAV010005948.1:0-52868 GCA_024449915.1 Sweltsa coloradensis | reverse complement strand
TGATGACCCCCCCTCCTCCCCTGTGGCTGGTTCTGACCAGCACAGCCTATCCACCCCTGTCCCCCCGCGTCTCCCTAACGTTTCTCCCCCTGGAAAGAAGTAAACATGGTGGTAACTCACACTTATAGGAATAGTTTTATCTTAGAGGCACGAATAATCTAAGCTGTTAAGCGCCCTTAAACTACTAATACTAATAAGACATTCTCTAGGTCAAAACAGACTACAACCACTGACTTGTAATTACCATCAACATTCTTATACAAAGCTCAATTTTATCTCTTTCTTTTTGCACGGTCTCTTGTTGATCATGTGGAATTAAATATTAAGTTATATTTATTATTGGAAGTCTCCTCTTGTTCTGGTTCCGTAACATACGTGTCAATGCACAAACAATATAAGAGTGAATATACGGTTTTTAAGCATAAGCCCACTTTGAGGACATTATTAGTAAATTATATCAGTTGTAATAAAAGTATGCCCCGACTGGGGATCGAATCCAGAACCTCTGGCTTAACGCAACAAATAACAAATAGCAGTTTAATGAAGGTGTGTCTTATGTCTCGGTAGCTCAATTGGCAGAGCTATGGCGCCTTAAGCCAGAGGTGCTGGGTTCGATCCCGAGTCGGGGCATACTTTTATTACAACTGCTATCATTTACTAATATAAAAGTGAGTGGGCTCGGAACTAGGGAGTCGTTTTCCGCAAAACGAGTGCATTTATTTCTGTCGCCTACAAAGCCCTCACAATGACATTGTTTTGAGGCTTAATGTCGTCGATGTGTGACTGGCGAGCAGCTCTGATGGCAAATTACATATTATATTATACATATGCATATTACAAAACACAAGGAAACTTATTTGAACTATTATGGATGGGGTTAAATGTATATTTATAATAGTTCTCGTGTGAGAAGAATTTAAAAACAATATTACTAAAATTTATTAGACTTCTCTAGTGGTAAGTGTGCTTTTCTCACGGGGATTGAACGGTGGACTTAATTTTGTGTGCACAGTTATTAAATCTGTGTTGTTGACTTCGTAAGACTGGAGGCTTTGTTGAGAAATAACATCTTTGGGACGTATTACTAAACAGTCATCGGAACCTACATCCTTGCCCGTGTTTTTCCAGGAGTCACAATCTTGTCTTCTCTTCCGTTGCAAATTATTTAACTTACTTATTTTGTTTGTTCCTAACATGCCCGCCAGCAATCTCTTTTGTACCTTTTACGTAACAATTTATTAGCATGTTAAAGTATTCACTTAAAAACACTTAAACACAATCACTGCATATTGGGCAGTTCTCGGGTACTTAAACCAATCTAATCATTTTATTTGATACCAAATGATTGACTCTTCAAGAAATGCAGGAAGCATGTTTTGAAAACAGATTGATTGACAAACACAGAATTTTGGCTGCATGTTTGGGGAACAACATTTTGATTTCTCTTCGTATTTTTCATTCCAATATGTATTTCATCATCATATGAGGCGATCACCTTTTTACAGTTGCTAAGGGGTAATTGGCTGGATGCCCAGGCCTACTAAAAATTAAAAAAACGACCTAACGTTTTTTCCAAAGTTAAGGGTGGCAGTGAACAGTGGGTGTGAATTATCGCTTGCCTACCGGCGGATTATAATTTTTCGTATTTTTATGTACCATCTTGCCAAATTTCATGCTGATAACTCATAAGTTGCCTTCATGGTGAATGCTGGAAATCAAGGTAATAATAATATAAACTATTAGGGATGGGGGTTGACAAAATGTGGTTCATATAATGAGAATAGGCCGATTGTGTTCAAACACATTAAAACGTACTTTTAATAACTAATTTAAATGAAAACTCAATTTTGGGGGATGATTTAGGGGGTGTTGGGGGTGGAATACCGCTTGCTTCTCGGCGGATTATTAATTCTGATATTTTTATATAGGTACCCCCATGCCAAATTTCGCGCATGGAGCCCATGAGTTAGATATTTATTAATGGTTCGAATTTAAATGGTTTTGGTTTTGAATGCAAAAGTATATGAGTCTGTGGTACATCTAAGTGTGGTTCAAGTTTCATAGTTCTAAGATGTACCGTTTTCTCTGTGGGCTCTTATTCCTCTCCGTCAGAATCAGCCAACCAACCACCCATGCAGCCGGAAGTTTTTTGACAAATTAAGGCACTTTTTTAACACAGAACGGGTTATCGGATCGGGTCTGATTTTTTTTTTGGTATGTCATGGACCACATATCAGGTCATATACCGAGTTTCAAGATTGTAAATCTTTAGGGACGACGTGTGCAGATAGCTGAAAACCCCGTAACTCTGGTAGGAGTATGCAGGTCGAGTTAGTCGTTAAGCAGTCGCGTGAGCTTGGCTGCGAGCGAACGACCGTCGCCCTAGATTACAACCATTTTAGAGAAATCAGATTTTGTTATTTCCATTTGCTTAGCAAATTTTGATTTTACTATCGAACTGAAGTCATTATATGGTATATATTTGAAATCTTGCCGATGTTGATGGTGTTGCAGTTTTTTAATTAAATATTGATGTAGAAGGAACTGGATCAGGTGTCGAGGGTTCAGTAGGGGTTTGAAGAGTTATTTTGCCCAAACCTGGCTATAATTGCCTTGACATGGCCATTTCATCTGACAGTTATATTTTGTAAAATCTTATAAAGTAAACTCACTGAGATGATTTTTAAAAAATGTGCATTTTTCATTTGCAATGTAGAATATCTAAAAGGTGTACAAAATGTGTAAATGACAACAACAACAACAACAACAATAGAAAAAAAAGCATTTTTTAAAACTTAAACTTAAAGAAAAGTGGTGCGAAGAATGGCATATCATGCAAAATAATAAGCTTCGCGAAATAAAAGGCGATGTAACAGCTTGGATCTCTTCAAGGCGCTCTTCTCGACGCGAAGAGGTTGTTCTGACCCGTCTACGCATTGGACACACACATCTCACTCAAGGATACCTTTTAAGAGGTGAAGACCCACCCACCCAGTGAGCAGTGTGGTGAGATTTTAACTGTTGAGCACATTTTAGTAGAATGTCCTCAACACATGGACGAGAGGAATGATTTTAAACTAAAACCTAATTTAAAAGAAATTTTATCTGATGAATCTGAGAACATAACCAATGTTTTTAAATACCTGAAATCAACACAGCTGTACAATAAGATTTAAAAAATAACATGCCATTATATAAGAGAATACGGGCACTGATAACCTTAGTGTTGTGTGCCCTTAAACCCTAATAACTAACTAACAACAATAGGCTTCCGGTCGCGGCTGTCAAAATGAACACCTCTTCTTCTTCTTTTCTTTTTCAGCATTTCGAAACGACTTTTGATATTAGTGGCTTGCCTGTACTCAAAATTGTTACGCAGTGGAATAAATGGTCGGGACAGCTTCTCTCACACACACACACAGTACCGAAGAGCGAAGACAATACCCGATATCACCCCCTCCCCCCTTGCCACTGCACATACTCCGCATCACAATAAATGTCTAAAATGTTTGTGGATCGTCGATATCGTTGTCCGATTCTTCTTGGACTGCTCTATTTACATTATAAACTCGCAACCTTCTCGTGGTTTGGACCGTGATTAGGGGGGGAGTTTTTCTCCCTGAAACTAATGGCGAGCTCTGGGTCGTCGTCGGGGAACTTTCCCCTTACTTTTGACTACCACCGCGACGGCGACGACAATGACAACACGGACGGATGATGACACAGTCGGAGACGACCACGACGTGGGGGAACCCCTGCCCTCCCCATGCGCTTCCAGGCCTGTCCACCCCCTGTCCCCCCGCGTCGCCCCTTACGTCCCTCCCTTCGTCTCGATAAGCCAAAGTGCATAAATACTATCTTAGATATATTACCTATATTACCTTGCTTAAGTAACAAATAATGCCTCTAAACGAATATATGTCTACCATTAGCTGTCAAAAAGTAACAAAATTCAATTGTTTCAATGTTTTTTACAGCCTAGATCTACACATAATATATAACTACAAAATAATGGTATAAATAATAAAAACTAATACTTCCCTTCAATGTTTTCAATTGAAGCAAACCCTTAGCAAAATTGACCATGGTTTGTGCTCTGGTTAAAATTTGTAGACTAGGCATTGTTCCAATCCATGGGGGAAACATTTGTAAGCTCTTAAATTGAAATTAACAAATAAGATAATTAAATTGGAATAGGAACATGTTATACTAACAGCCATTTCAACTCGAAATAATGCAATTTTTAAGCACGAGAAGAGAAGTTAAAGCTAACAGGTTTGAAAAAAATATTATCTTAGGGTCTACTACAAAATATACAAAACAACATGGGAAAGCACAGGATCATGTGATTTTGTATAAAATAACAAATAAACAAATACGTACCTCAAACAATGGCGATCATAGCCACTGTTAATTCAAGAACATCATTGTGGTATTTGCCCTTCTGGCTCCTGAAAAACTTAAGTATTGGTTCGCTCTTCTGCACCAGAGTTCGCTGCCACTCTTTTGGGGCGTCAAAACCCACAAGCGTCGAGAAGTGCTCCAGAAAATAACTCTGTTGAGCCAAAAATGGCCATGCAGTAATAACTTCTTTGATGGAAGTTTTTTTGTTTATCGACAGTCTCTGGAGAGCATATGTCACAGACATAGGGCCTATGTTCTTTAATTTCGGTAACGGTAGTTGGCTCCCGAACTTCCTCCGCCTTTGTCAACAGCCACAGCCTCTTCTCTTCCAAAGAAGTGGCTGTTTCGCCTTCTGGATACGCGTCAGGTTGCCAGGAAACGCAGCCGTAACTATCTTTTTTAGAGCGCTTTTCTCCCAGATTTCTTCTGTTTAGTACAACCGGCATTGAATCTGTGTCGTCAATCCATTCCTCCGATGTGGTAGGCTCCAACACCAACCGGCTAGATGCCTCCAACCGCATTTTTAAAATTCGATTTTCGAACAGAACCTTGTTGTACAATTGGACCATCAGAGTGTCATGGCCCATTCCCATTATTGTTTGTCCAATTCTATTTGATAAAATTGGGTATCAATGAGCATGCCAGTTTAGATTTTTATCAAAATGGATTCATAGTATTTTAGCTGTATGTACTTTATTTATTTCACTATTGTCAGTTTCGTTTCCAATTTTAGCCAAGTCTTGATATGAAGGATTTTTTCCTTTTGCCCGGAACTCTATGAAATTTGTTTTGTTTGTGTTAGGTACTAGCTTGTTGTTTATGAACCATTAAGTCAAAGTAGCAAGTGCTTCTTCGCTCATTTTTATAAGATTCATTTGAGACATACTACTACCTCCCCGACGGCGACGACAAAGACAACACGGACGGATGATGACACAGACGGAGACGACCACGACGTGGGGGAACCCCTGCCCTCCCAATATGCTTGTGGCTGGTTCTGACCAGCACAGGCCTGTCCACCCCTTGTCCCCCCGCGTCATCCCTTACGTCCCTCCCTTCGTCTCGATTAGCCAAGTTGCACAAATATGAGACGTAAAGCAATATTCTATTATGCTTGTATCACCTTCAAACAATTTGTTACCTACGTCGTTAAGAATAGATGTAATATCATTTATAAATACTATGAACAATAATGGTCCTAGAATAGACCCTTGTGGAACCTTTTGAGGGTTTGACAAATAGCTTTTTTCGCAATTTTAATCATCTTACGTGTTAACTTGAACATGTTGAATATGTAATATGTAAGATGTAAGCTTTTCCTCTAATACCATAATAGTGCAATTTTTCAATAAAAGTGAGTGGTCTATACAGTCCAATGCCTTTGACAAGTCACAAAATATACCTAATAAGTTTTCATTGCTTTTAATTCCTTTCAGTGATGTGTTCCGTGAATGAATTATTTTCTCTAGAATTTTGGAAAACACTGGTAGTAGTGAGATTGGCCGAGAGTTGTTCACACATTTTTTATAAAGTGGGATTATTTTTTTAAATTTTTAATGTTTGCGGAAATATTGATTGTCAAGACAATCATTCAATACATGTGTTAGAACTGTTGCTATATTTCGTACACATTTTTTAATAATTGTGATAGGAATTTCATCCTATCCACAGGAGTGGAGGTTTTTCATTTTTGTTACTTTACTGATAATTTCACTATTGCAGTATCATTTTTAAAAAATGAGTCTGTTGGTAAGTTGTTCATATCAGTTAGATATTTTGTAAATTTGGCTTCATCTGTTTTTAAGTGACAAGTGAGATTTTCTGCCACTGATGCAAAGCTATGATTGAACGTATTAGCAATTTCCTTGTGTTTAGTTATTTTAGAGCCATTTATGGTTAATTTAATGTCTTTGCGGTGCCCTTTGTCTGATTTATTAGTATGACGGTTTATATTTTCTAAGAGCCCGTTCTGTGCCTTAAGCGCACAGCCTGCAGAGGCGTCGGCGGTGAATACTGTCTCACAAACAGTGCAACAATCAATGCGACGAAGTTTACGTAAACGAAAAGTGTAAGATACAGTTTTGTGGAGAAAGCTTGTGCCCACTCTTTTTTTTTTTTTTTTCTTGTGGCTTGTGATCGAGTTGAAAATGCGGTGTTACGATTTTTTGCGATTTTCTTCGATCAATGTTTAATGTTTTGCTTATTAAATTTTACGAAAATACAAAATGTCATATCTATATAGTTAGATACAATAGAATAACACATTCTAAAAAGAAAATTAGGTCAATATGTTTGTAACTTAAGATGAATTAAAGAAAACAAGAAAAAATACAAAAAATACGAATTTTGAGTTTGGGTTTTAAGGGTGTTCCGACTAGTTTTTTTGAAATCCATTTCTAAGGGAGTATCCTGAGACTGTCTGGATTATGTTCTGAAATTTACAGCTGGTTACCTCTCCAATCCTGTTAACTTCTTTATTTGAAGAGCTAGAGCCCGTCGTCGCTTTGATTATACTGTTATGTTGTCTTCGGTTTTGTTGTTGGTGGTATCTCAAAGTAAGAACCTAACAATGGGGAATGGCAATTTATTTGCAAACAATTTATACCTACCAATAGCGTTTGCGTCTGTTTGCGACTTGTTGAGCACATTCAGCATCTGGTAAGCCAACAGGTGTAATACTGTGGTGTTTGTACATTTGTGCTGCTGCGCATTCAAAACAGCTCAGATGACGTAGACGGAGTGCATGCAGATCACTCTTACACCACGTGATTTGATGGCCTTTCATTGTTCCTGGATTGTTTTAATTACAGGTAGCCCAATGTTTTCAATTTCCAAGGGCCTTCAAAGTCCAACTCGCTACCTTCCCGTGGTTTGGCCTGTAAGTAGGGGAGTAGTGTATTCCCCAAAACCAAGGGCAAGCTCTGGCCGGTTGGGGTGCGTGTTGCAGAGAGAGCTCTCGCGCAACTTTTTATCACACTTTCTTCATTCACACAGCCTTGCTCATATTTATTTTCTTATTTCACTTTTTTCTTCTCCATACTTGCCGCCCTCTCTGCAACGAGCACTTCTCCGTTCCCACCCAGTTAAACCCATTAAATAAATAAATAAATAAATTGTATTTAGAGTCTATCCACTCAGTTATATAACTGATTTTCAGTGGAGGACTTTAAATCAAAGCGACCAAGCCAACCCTGTAGGTCCCGACGCAATCGACGAGTGAGCGATAACCAACCAAAGATCGATATTTTTAATAGGAAATATAGCAATCAGTGGTATGGACAGTGCGAACACTCGCGAATCAACGCCAGAATCAACAAGGCCAATTCAGAACAACTCTGAATTTACTATGTGCTTCGTTGCTAGGACGGCTCTAAAGTCACCGTTTACAAACTCCTAAGACACGAACTGATGGACTTAAGTCCAAATCAGAAGTTAAAAAACTACTGACTTTAGCGGGAATCGAACCCTGGACCTTCTGCATTGGAAGCAGATACGCTAACAACAAGACCAACGAGCCACACAAACCAACATTCTCTTTCTTCATTCTTTCTTCATTCTTTCATTCATTCTCACTCCTTCCCATTAAACGCCCGCGTCTTCCCTTATGTTCCTCCCTTTGGAGGGAAGAAAACATGGTGGTAATCCACAATTATAGAAAAAGAAAATTTGGACGATTCCATACACTTGAAATGGGCACTGATAACTCTACTGTTGAGTGCCCTAAAACAACATTAACTAACTTCAATTTCCAAGATATCTTCTTCGGATATTTCTTCTATGATAACACTTTTTGTTGCCAAACGATAATTTTTTTAACAACATTCCGCAATCAGTAATATCATCACCATTGGCAACAATCTTATCTGCGGTTTGCTTCAATACACCACCAATACCATCAGGAGCCCCCTTCCCATGGTGATCTCCGAGACTATTTCACAGTGAACCAGAGAAAGATGATCTTGTCAAGAGGTGTGAAACAATCAATCTGATGTTTTGTCCCTTTGAGGAAAACGAAATTCGTTAACTGATACTGGACAAACTATATTCAGCATCGATATGACCTCGCCGCCCCGCACCTTTTGACTGCCTCCTCCACTCACACAGCGCAGCCTCGCCTCGCAGTCTGTCTGTCGTTCTTGTCGCAGGCGGACGTGTTTTGTGTCCTCTCTTCGGACTGTTCTTGTTGGTCCTCCACAGTGCACGGGGTTAGCTTATGTCGCTGCTGAATGTGTTGTGTGAGCAAGTCTTGATCGTCTGTTTAATGTCTTCAGGACGTTGTCTGTTCTGTCCAACCTAGAGGTTCGTTTGCTCTTTATTATGTCCTGCTTGTCAGTTAGCGTTATTTATCTAAGTGTGGAGTTTCACTCCCTGAAACTAATGGCGAGCTCTGGGTCGTCGTCGGGGAACCCCTTCCCTTTGACTACCTCCCCGACGGCGACGACAAAGACAACACGGACGGATGATGACACAGACGGAGACGACCACGACGTGGGGGAACCCCTGCCCTCCCCATATGCTTGTGGCTGGTTCTGACCAGCACAGGCCTGTCCACCCCTTGTCCCCCCGCGTCATCCCTTACGTCCCTCCCTTCGTCTCGATAAGCCAAGTTGCATAAATATGAGACGTAAAGCAATATCCAATCAATCAATTGTTGGCCAGCCAAGGAGTAGCCATTATCTTCAATCTCTGATGACACAGACGGAGACTTCCACGACGTGGGGGTACCCCTGCCCTCCCCATATGCTTGTGGCTGGTTCTGCCCAGCACAGGCCTGTCCACCCCTTCTCCCCCCGCGTCATCCCTTACGTCCCTCCCTTCGTCTCGATTAGCTAAGTTGCATAAATATGAGACGTAAAGTAATATCCAATCAGAAATGCAAATAAATGAAATCTATTATTAGTTACACAAGGCCTATGTCTCAATCTATGGCCTACATAGGCCTAGATATTAGGCAAATAATTTAAGGCATGGCATCACATAGGCCCCTGTGTATCCTATATCCAAAGGGTACACAATAGGTATGCCTACTTCCAATTGTGGGTTGTAGCCTACGATACGCCTACCGCAGTGCTTATTAATCTGTGTTGGTATGCATGCCTACTGTAGTGGGTAATCTGTGGTGGTACGCAGTTATACGCATAGCACTACCTTTTTCCCAGGTTGGATTGATGATTTTGCCGCTTTCCTACGTAGTTAATTCATTGCTATTATAGTTTCAATTATTTTTTACTCTAGCTCTAGCATTTACCGTTGTGTTATATTTCTGGAATTTCTGGAAATTCTAATACTACATGTATTTTGACGATTTTAAGAAAATAAATAATTATTATGTGATCACTTGTCATTATTGTCATATTTCGATCATGATGGTACAAATCACGTGATACAAACACACATATTGTTGTCTATAGTGCAGCTGCCAACCAACGTATTTAAGCATGCCTGGCATTAGCTCTAGTCCTTTTGATATTTCCATTTCGTCAATCATCATGATGCATTATTTTTCTTTTCCTATAACTGAGATTTGACTGTACATAGAATGTTGTGTATGTGTTGTCTATTACATACGAAACAGTTCGTCTGAGAAGCAGGGGGGGGGGGGGGCACTGATAACTTTTACTGTTGTGTGCCCTAAAACCCCAATAACTAACTTACTACTCTAGCCCATGCCAAAGAGTTCATGTTATTGTCGACATCATGTCCCACAGACAAGGCTAGTTCTCGACACGGATTTGTGGGTAAAACTCGCAACAAATCATTGTACTCTTACATGCCGAGTTGCTTACCCCGGTACATACATATGCCATTTAACCAAACATGACCCAAATGTCTTCAAAAGGCCCGCGGCACTGGGAACACAGGCCTCCAACGCCTATTAAGGATGCACAGCTGTTGCACACCATGTAGTGCCGACTCGGTAAAAAAGCGCACCTCCTCCGACTACTGAAGGTGACTTGCAGAGCTGGCAATAGTTCTCGGCAGGCACGTTAGTCATATCTTCGGGCTCAGATTCTGATGAAAGTAATAATCAATGATTACTCATTTAAAACGTTAACTATATCATATTATTAACTGACCTTCACTTTCGCTTTCCAGTGCCAAAGCCTCGGCTATCCTGGTAGCCTCCGCCTTCATTCTCTCACGTTCCAGCTCAGCCCCGTGAACTGCAAAACATTCTTACTTAGATATATAATTTGTTGTGCCATATCGATCTTTTTGGGTTATAATTTACAGCATGCACTTCTCGCCATCATCTTCCATTAGTGCTGATTTTCTCTTTGTGGATAGATGGTTTAAGTTACTAAACTTGTCCTCTAGTTTTCGCATTATTAAGTTAAATTCTCCTCCCTTTTCCTCGAACCACCATCGTAAAAGACGTCTCCAAAAGGTTTTGCTATTTATTTGCAATTTCACTAGCCGCCTGGGCTAGTCCCCCCTCCCCCCCCGGACCCCGGAACTGGGTCTCGGCTTATTTCCCATTCCTCATTGCAGATTACCGTTATCATTTTGTTTAATTTCTTGTGTTGTGTAGCACTGACCAAGGCCCTTATCTTCTTAAGGATGGTGGGAAATGGGAATATGGGATTTCAAACTGTTGGAGGCTAGTTGTTGTGGAGGGAGTTGTCATAGGATCTTAAGGAGGGAGAGCAGTATACAGGTTCACGGCTGGGGAAAATTTTGATTCATATATTATTTTACCTTGTATGCCTATTTTTTTCAATGAATCTAAGAATACAGTGTAATTAAGGGTATCGAAAGCTGTTTGAAAATGACAATTGAAAATGAAATGACAATTTCTATCTAGTTTGGAGTTCACTGTATCAGAGACGAGCTTAAAAGGTCTTCAGTACCTTTTTCATTCTGAAATCTCATATTGTGTTTTGTTAACTTTTTATTAAATTATGCCATATAATTTATTAACAGTCAGCTGCGTATCTTTCTAATATTTTTCAATGCTTGGGAGTATTGCAATGGGCCTGTAATAAGAAGAAAACAATGTTAAGTAATAAATGACATTTTAGTCAATAATATGATTAAGGAGAACTTGATTGAACCTGATTAAATGCTAGGTTAGTAGTCTATTTACAAATGAGACAAATTGTCATAAAATGAATGACACTCCTCAATTTTTTTAATTTTTTTACTCTTTAAAACTATGCTTACTACTTTTTGTGTAACTTTGCTACCATTACCAAACTATCTACTAGTTACTATGCTACAATACATAATCAGAAACTTAGAAGGCTTAATTATGGCCCTCCCTGACCGAGTAACACTCGACTAATTAATTACTCATCATAAAGCCGATGTGCTGCTGTCATCAATGCGATTTTTAAAACTTCCAATGCACTTCACGAGTAGCGTCGATGTGACCTCGCCGCCCCGCACCCCACAACTACCACCTGCAGCTACAGGCACACATCAGAGAGACTTGCATCGCAGTGGGTCTGTTGTTCTTGTGCAGGGGACGTGTTTTGGGGCACGGCTCTTCGTTCTCTTCCTTGCAGGGCCTCCACAGTACAGGGATTAGCTTTTATTGCTGCAAGTCTTTGCTGTTTTGTCCTCGCATCATTGTGTTAAATGTTTGTGAACTTTAAAGGTTGTCTGTTCGGTCCAGACTAGAAGGTTTTGTTTTTTCTTTGTTCTGCCCTGCTTGTGAAAGAAAGATTCCTGTCAACGAACCCTTACAGCTTTGAGCACTAAGATCTTTTTGTGTCTGTGTGAAAGTTCCACTTAAGATCATTAGTCAAGGTAATGCCTAAAAGTTTGATTGATTTGTATTCTAATTTCATTGGAAGAGTTGAATTGGGATAAACAGATATAACTTTTTTTGCTGGGCCACTGTATCTATTTACAAGAATTGCTTATGAAGTGACGTGCACCATGTTACAGTTGGTCCATAATAAAAGTAAAATCGGTTAAAATGTAATATTTGTGACAATATAGTGTCGTCACGATAAGCCTCACTGCATATATTGACATATTTCTTACATCCAAACAATTACACACCTACATGCCCATGTGCCTCATTCATTAACACGATTTGAAAAATGTTAATGCACTTGGCGTGCAGCTTCGATATGACCTCGCCGCCCCGCACCTTTTGTTTATTACCTGCACGCACACAGCAGAGAGCCTCGCCTCGCAGTCGGTCTGTTGTTCTTGTCCCAGGCGGACGTGTTTTGTCCGCGCTCTTCGCTCTGGCCTCATTGTTAGCTTCTTCAGTTAGCTTCTGTTGCTGCTGTATGTGTTGCTTGTTCAAGTCTTTGCTGTGTCCTCGTTCTCATTCATAAACCAACATTTTTAATTAAATAGTCTTATATTGATCTCAATAGGGATTTTTAGTTCCTACCATGCTTTCCTGTCCTTTGGACACCATTGCACTCTGAACAAAATTAATGTCGAACCTGATGGCTTGCTCTTTAGAGATTCAGCAAGAGACTTACTAAATACTGGGGCAGAGATTCTCGGTACCTTTTCCTTGCTTCCTGAATGGACACGGTTTTTTGGATGCCTCTCTCCTCTGAAGATTTCGCACATTTGACCGATGACGCAGGGTGTGGGCCCTGGCAGTTAATGCACAAGGCCTTAAACAGACACTGCTCGGACTCATGGGCTTCCCGGGAGCATACTGCACAGAGTTGTTGGGCTTTGCAGAATTTTTACTTAACACAACTTGAAATATTGTCTCTTCCAACACTTGCAGTGACATTTCTGCTGGCAGTCCCAACAGCGAGGGGTTATGTGGGGGCCTATGTGTGCTTCTAGGCTAGGCCACTGCTAGGCCTCTCGCCCCGGAGGTGCAAGACCACCTTGCACAGTTGACGATCTAAAGAAGAGTAGTAGGCCCTTGGCCTATGTGTGCTCCAAGGCTAGGCCACTGCCTTATCACTACCGAACCGTAGAGTAAAAAAAAAGCACGGCCAGCCATGAAACGGCCAGCCATATAACTTAGCCTTGTGCGATCTGCCAATGTCTGTAGTTTAACTAAAAGAACTGGTCGTTGATCACACTATTAAGACTCCTGCACGTCTGCGTGAGGCCGCCGATATTTCTTTCTGGTAGATACTCTTACACTTGCAGTGACATTTCTGCTGGTAGTCCCAACAGCGAGGGGTTCAACTTCCTTGCCAGTTTTTTTTTTTTTTTATTTAGATACATATGTCTATTGACAGACCACCATTCAAATGAATTGGAGGACTGGTCAATAACGTCTAACTTCAAGTAGCAAGTCATCTCATTTAAAAGTTCTTGTTAAAAACTAGGGTCCATTGACATTTCCTTCGTTTTAAAGCTTTCTTCTTTTCAATGAATGACCAAAGATTGTGATTGGCTTGGGCCATGGTACAACGATATCTCTGTGTGGCTAGGTATGACACTGCGCATCTCCGCCGCGAGTGTGACGTCAGCAAGATCGTAGCGGCCGTGTAAGACGCACGTGTTCATTGCTTAGCTATATGTACTTCCAATCTATTTGGTGGACCGCGTCTGGGTTTTTCTGTATACACACACATTATTGTTTATTGATACTGTGCTAGTGACAGCTTACGACATTTCCCCATTAGTAATAAGCTGGTATGGTTTTTATTAAAGCGATATCTCAACTTACATTCGTTCAACTTCAAAATCAAAACAGATCTAATTGCCCCATCTTCATCTGGATCTCTCAGATCAGTGTATATTCTTCCATCTAGCTGCAAGGACTAGAAGTCTTTATGGTACAGTGCCGTGGTCCAGATATTATCTCGTTCGAAAGTGTTAAACAGTTCGCTCGATTTTTATATTTAAATTCTCCACCCAAAGTGAATTTTGTTGTTAGTGTGTTTAGTATTATGGACGTATGGATGATAAAATGTTGACTTTCCCGTAGTGAAACAACGCCAGTCAGTGTACGTTGACGTAATTGATATTAGGCCTACTTTTCGTTTGCGTGTTCAAATGATCATTTTAAAAACTATAAAAAAAGTTATAAAAAATTGATAGAAAAGTTATATTCCCTTGACGATTCCTTTACTTAACGTCGCCTAATAACATTTTTTTAGAGTCATCAAAAGTCTTAGGCCTACATTGATCGAGAAAATATCAACATATTTTCACTCACGGTAATGTGCATCTGAATCAGATAAAACAACAGACTAAAGATCGTCCGCCTAAAGAACATGCCCACGGAAACACACATTCGAGAGTGCGGATTGTTTTATTTAATTATATTGAAGTAGTGCGCGTATTTATTCATAATGCTTTAGCGGAGGGCGATTACAATGAACTATTGAGGAGATTGCCAATGATTTTATAAGGTTTTACTCCGTGTCTTAACTACATTCCGTGGTGTAATGGGGGGAAGGGGGTATACGGCGTATGCTCGAAAATAAAAATTGACCCCTCCACCGAAAAAGAACCATCAGGGTTTACGCTGAAACGCTGTATATCTTGGTACAAATGAGGAAATCCAGAGTCAAGTCACAGAACATCATAATATAATTTTGCAATCACAACAATCATTAACCAACAACACCCCAACAACCACTAACAAAAGTTATTAAAAAAATCCTACCTTGAACGCGTTAAAATACTCGCAAAACTCTCAAAGAATCGGAAAAAATCCTGTCTGTGCCCTGGACCCGCATTGGCTGAGGGTCCTCTCCCCACCCCAATCGCTATTGTACAAAGGCATGTACTTTTTCAAGGAAAGAGCGTAGATATACCCATTTTTAAATTTTCAATTACAACACTATATATAATATTATAATTTAGATGAAAACAGTTGTGCATATTTATCCATTTTATCTAGCTATTTCGATTATTATTTTGATTGTTTGTATTAGTCTTCTATGTTGTGTAATCTTGTCATCGATGTATAATTGCGTGGTTACATTTTTTTTAGGTTTGTAATCCTATATTTCGATAATTTCTCTCCACCCAACACATTTTTATCAATCATATTATAAATGTAATTAAAAACTTTTTTTAAAATCTTTTGTATATCTCAGGTTGGAAGATTTGAAACACCCATTACGATAAAATCACACACGGATTTCTTTTTTTGTTATGATTTATAAATAAACAATCATTATCCTAAATGGGTAACATTTACTTAGAGTTGTGTTTGTGAGTATGCATCGTATTACGGCTAATTTTAGTAATTAACTATTGAGCTCATAAAACTATCTACCCACATAACTCCTGAACACTATGTACCAGTTACAAAATGTATGATAGATTTAAGTTCGGACAAATAATAGTTATTTGGAATTTAGTTAACAACGATAGTGGGATTTTATCACGCGCCGAGCGGCGGCCGGCTCGAGGAGCGATCTTGATTACGTCATGCGCGGACTGGACGCAAACGCGTTCACCGGAATGCCAGACCTGGGTAAGGAAGAATGTCATTGGATCATGGGCTTGGGCAGAGGCGGGAGCGGCTGTTGAAGCCTGGGCATCTGCTATCGTTTGGTCCCACGTGGTCTCGGGAACAGCAAATGAAGCCACACATCGGTCGTTACTCAAGTATTGTTTTACAATGTCCGTTTCATGTTTTTTAAATAAGAAGGGGAAAATAAAATTTAGATTATTGTGGGTAGAGGGAGTATGGGACATCACAACATGACTGCAATAGCGGGCTACAAAAAAGATAAGTTACAAGTAAGAAAACATACCTCTAAAAGAGTATCCTTGAATCGAGGGTCCAGAGACATGGCAGAGCAGTACAGCATGTTATTCTTTGGGCCCGGAACACGCACAGCTAAAGCCCGTTGAAATGCTGTTGCAATAGCACGCTCAGTGGTGCCACCTCACGACTTAGTCACAGTTTCAGCTACAGACTCGGTCATGCAATGAAGCATTGGTAATAATGTATTGGTAATGAATCTCGGAGTCATCCGGCCACGAAGATTGACCATGTAAATCAGGTAAAGACAAATATAAATAAAAAAAGTGTTTATTTGCATAGGTGATGAGAAGACATTAGAAGACATAGGTGATATGATAGTAATGAATAAAACAAGAAGAAAAGAACACCCGTAACCAAAACAAAGAATAACAAAGAGGTTAAAACATATTATTTGAAGATGCTCCGATCTAACAGTATTTTTAAAACAAGAGTGATTGCATTATTTATATAACAGGGTCGATGAGATATCAATTTGAGTTCTAAATTCATGAGCCCAATTGATAAATCTAGGCTAACCTAAACGTCATGCCATCTAAAGATCACTTACTAAGTTCTGACATCAGTTCTCCACGATAGTAGGCCCTACCCTTTCACGTAGATTCCCAGGCTCCTAGCATATTTATCCCCATAATAGACTAACAGCTCTTCATGATCGTCGTCGATCTCATTGAGGTGATGAAGTAATTGCATAACTTTCAAAAACTTTAGGTCGATGCCAAAATCAACTGACTTGTGGTAGATGAGAATTCACACCTTTGGTAAGAATATCGTGTACCAGATCATACAGTTTCCCTTCAGGTTTATTTGCTTGTACCCCACAAGATTCCTTGTATATTTCACTATCACAATAGGCGATACAGAGCAGTTGGAGTATTGCATCCACGGAACACATATTTGATTGCATGAAATGCGTGTCTTGTGTGGTATTTGTGCATATGTTAGGAACCATTACCAAAAAATAGCACGTCCACCGACGTCACTTGTCAGTTGACAGTTGTCACAGACTGAGATAAGAAGAACGCGTTCTTGCCTCATCACTGTGTGGCGACGTCTTTCGGCAAAAAACTCACCTACCCTTCAGAATGTAGAGTAGACTATTTTTTATAGAGTAAGTTGCGGAATCTTGTTGTATTATCACCATAAAAATATATTGCCGCGTCACTAACAACGACTCAAGGCTTTGTATCCTTCAAAGTCGTATCAGATCCAATTTTATGCTTAATGTATGATAATAAATCATCATTTTTGATGGAACTCACTTGCTTGGCTATTGTGTAGGGTAGATTTCCTGCAGCACAACACGTACGAGTGTACATGGTACGACGGTCAAGAAGCAAGTGTTAGGGGGGACAAATTCTTTCGTCCAGCCGTCAAGGAAACGGCCAATCAGGAATGGAGTTAGAGAAGAGGTAGATGGGGCGGTACGGTATTTGAACCCGTTTCGTTGTCTGTGGCGCGTGCTTTACATTGTCACTTAGGTATGTAGGCTTTATTTTCGTTGTACAATGGGTTATTACAAAGAACGAAAACAAAAATGGCGAAATTCGACTGCAAATCGTTCTTCCACATAACCACTTGCCAATTGTTGCGTTTTCCGTGCAGTTAAAATTCGTTGATAAGTAGTACTTATGTTCAAATATAATAGGTCATTATTGTGTATACATTTGTTGAATAATGTACAGTTTATGAAGTGAATTTTAAAATAAAAAAATAGTTTGATAAACATAATCTTCCTGCAGTGGTCAGATTTGTAGGCCTAGTGCAGAGCTAGTGTTAGTATTGATAGATAATGTTGATACGTTTCAATTTCATACATACGACCCCATAGAAAAGCAGACAGTTCCTTTGACTGTACTGCTCGCCGTCGTCGATACGGTCAGCTTGGTCCTAAGAGGCGTTTGACAGGCGGTTAATGTCCGTCCTCACAAGGCACAACTCTTTCGCGATACTTGCTTTGACGACGGCGATCTGCTCATCCAGGCGTTGCTGCATGTCACGTATTGTAGCTGCGGTGGAGGCTAACAGAGTTCTTCTCTTCAGCGATGGGGGTGGCGTCTGTTCTTGACGCGACAAATGCTTCGATGAGGTGGCTCAGCTTCGTGAGTTCCTCGGTGGTTTAGTGTTGCAGCGTATCAAGTTCCTTGATGGGCTCTTCTTCCCTTTTTTCATCTTCTTCTCAGCTTTTTCCCCTTCTTCTGATAAGTATCATTCTCATGGGCATGTTTACGAATTTGAAGGTTCCTTTACACACAATGAAAATAACCTTTTTATTAACGATACACGGTATGTGGAATTATACCTTTTATAATATGTCTATGTACAATACTACGTTCTTGGGTAAAACCGCGTCGAAATGATGGAGCAGTGCAGAGACTAGGCGTCCACCATCGTTTCGTCTCATCTACGTCAGACATCTTCAAGGTGACTTATGACTTCACGAAGATTGAAGTCACAGTGGCTGGCACGCCTCCGATCCTTCTTATAACTAGACAATCCTTAGATTGCCAGCTCCTATTTCGAGCTAGAGCTCTTTATTGGTTAGTCTTTATGCATAAAAATTTAATCTTTGCTTTTGGCCTCCCACATCTTCGTTCGAAGATTATGGTATCTGAAACCAACAGAGAGAGAGAGAAATGTAATAAAACTGTGGCACTTTTCACATTGACTAAAGGATCGTCTCCACGAGGGGCAACAAAACATAATAATATACCGAATTTATGAACCAAGAAATAGCAGTGTTGATCAATACAAATGTCATTAGTTATTCAATCCCTTAATGTGACGTGCATACTTAGCCAGAGGGGCGCACTTGATGGACTGTGAGTGTGAGTGAGGTGTATAAGTAATAATAATAATAATAATAATAATAATAAGTAAGTGAGGTAATAGTAACAAACAAATCAATTCGAGTATTATTTAGATAAATATATAAAAGATGGTTTAAATATTCGTAATAGTGTGCCGAGTGAATTTTAAACTAGAAAACACTTCATGGCATCATGGGTAATGCCAATTATTGTGGCCATATAAAAAGAAGAAGAGCAATTTACTGTAGAACTTTGTAGTTTAATATTCATACTGAACACTTACACACTAGCCCATACCTGACCTGACTTATTTGAAAGAAGCATAGTTGTTTTAACTTGTTAAGTCACTAGACCAATCAAAAAGATGGTAACAAAACAATTATAGGGGTTGTACGGGCGTATCTCATAAGAATTTTTAGTTGTTGTAAAAACTGAACACTAACAAACAAGTTAGCTAACAGTTACACATGGCATGTGTTGTTAAAACAGTCGGCAGTGCTTGTTATTTTAGCACCAAGTTATGTCTATATATACATGGTTAACATGAAAAGGCCTATATTGAGTTTATATTTTTTAAATCTAAAATAACTTTCATATTAATTGAATGTTTCTTCATTCTTTGATTTTTCTTTATAAATGTACCTAAGTTTGAATAAAAATTAGATATATAGATAGATTAATTAAGGGTAATGGGAGAGCTAGGTCGGTTGTTCAGAGCATACTGTGCGCAGGGACACGCAGGTTGACTTAAGATGGTACCCCAAATTGAGTACTGGATCAATAGTACAATTCATGAGAGTATCCAAATTATCCAAATCCTTTATCAATCATGTAGCGTTGTTCTATTCCCAAGTGTGTTGTCCGCCGCCAAACGTTTCTCGACATAGGTCAGAGCATCATTAACCGGAATGTTGGGGAACAGATTTATGATGTCAAAGCTCACCACAATGTCGTCAGGATGCAGAACAAGTTGTTAAACATTGCATTGTGCAGGATATGGGTAGGACAATTTATCTTAATAATTTTGACATTTGAGTCGGTTAAAAGTTTGAAAACTGAATGGTGCTTCGTGCTTACCATGGTTCACATTAATAGCATTATCCGCACTGTATGAAGTAACATCCAAACTTGAGCCATGCTTCTCTTTGTTTTGTTTTAAGAGATCGTGTATCGACATCGCCGTTTCGTCCGACTGTTCAATAAATGATAGTAGCTTGTTTTTCACACCATCACTAGGGTCGAAGTACCGCAAGCTTGTTGGGAACATTTTTCGATTTCCTTTGTTGGGTGCATCTGTAGCTATGCTAAAAAACTGGCTTGATTTTAATGGTGAATTTAAAATATCAACAAAATATAGACAGCTGGCATTTAGAACTGTTACACCTAAAAGGTGAAAAAATAACTTTTTATACAATTTCACACTTTAACGGTCACTTTCTGAAAAACTTTATTGCATATCAGCCTTGTCTTCTTGTCCCATATTGACATTGACTGCTAAAAAACCTTTAGCAGTCACTGAATACAATACACAAACAATACAACTTTTTTAGGCCGGTTGCACGGTCTGTTTTGTCTAGTTCTACCATTGCATCTTTGTGAATAGTGGTAAGCATTGTTACATCACGTTTGTCATGCCACTTAATGGCTAGAATGTTGGCAGTGTGTTTATTCACTATTTCACCCTTCTTTAGCATTTTTTGTATCTCTGGGATACACTTTCTCGTAAGCCTTACTGTACCACCGCAACCAGTTTTTTCTTCGTTAAGCTTTTTGACTAGTAATGGGCTTGTGTACCAGTTGGCTACAAACAAACTATGGCCCTTACACAAATATTCGTTTCGTAGGGTCAAGACTACAGACCCGGACATTCCAACGTTGCCATCCAATACGAGTTCTGTGCTAGCGCCAGTGTATATAAGCATATCGATGACGAAACCTGTTTCACAATCGCAAAGCACGAATAGTTTTCTCGAACGAATTTTCTAGGAGGCCTTCGCGGAAGTGCTGGTAGTAGGAGTAGGGTTTTGTTTCCAAGTGTATTTCGAGTTGCTCTTGGCAGCTACCAGCAGCTCTTTAGCAAGAGGTGTCTCCAAATATTTGGAGAATTCAAGCACGATTCATTGAAATTTAGTCTTATTTGCAATTCCGATTTGACTCAACCTAATGACATGCAGTTCCGTTGTTTACAACTAACGCTATCCATGTGGCTAAAACTCCGTTCAGTATAAGCTTATGAGCATATCAAGCACTATTCAACGAAATCCGATACAACTTCAAAGATTTCAGAAATATTTTTACAGACGGTTCAAAAATGAACAATTCAGTCGGCTCTGCCTTTACAATGGAGAGCAACAACTTAAACTTTTAACACCATTCCACATACAGCGTCTACAATGCAGAACTGTTTGCAATTCTACAAAGCCTCCTGTTTGCTCTTGATAGTAAGGACTCCAAATTCTTAGTTTGCACGGATTCTTTAAGTTCACTAGAGGCTATATGCCAAATTTACACTACACACCCATTAATTAGTTAAATACACCTAATATTGTCGAAACTTGCTGCAAAACAAAAATCAGTAGTTTTTTTTTGGGTGCCTGGTCATTCTGGTATTTTAGGAAATGATGTCGCCGACCAAAGTGCCAAAGAAGCTGGTAACAAAACACAAGTTGATTGCCATTTAGTTGTAACGCCTGATCTAAAAGCATTCTTCAAACGCAAACTAAAAGAAAAGAAAAGTGGTGCAAAGAATGGCATATTATACAAAATAATAAGCTTCGTGAAATAAAAGACTATGTACCACCCCAGTTAGCTGGTAGCTGGTAACAAAAAAACAAGTTGATTGCCATTTAGTTGTAACGCCTGATCTAAAAGCATTCTTCAAACGCAAACAAAGTCGTCGTCGGGGAACCCCTTCCTTTGACTACCTCCCCGACGGGGACGACAAAGACAAAAACGGACGGATGATGACACAGACGGAGACGACTACGACGTGGGGGAACCCCTGCCCTCCCCATATGCTTGTGGCAGGTTCTGACCAGCACAGGCCTGTCCACCCCTTGTCCCCCCGCGTCATCCCTTACGTCCTTCCCTTCGTCTCGATTAGCCAAGTTGCATAAATATGAGACGTAAAGCAATATCCAATCAATCAATCAAACGCAAACTAAAAGAAAAGTGGTGCAAAGAATGGCATATCATACAAAATAATAAGCTTCGTGAAATAAAAGACGATGTAACACCCCAGTTCTCTTCAAAGCGCTCTTCTCGACGCGAAGAGGTTGTTCTGACCCGTCTACGCATTGGACACACACATCTTACTCAAGTATACCTTTTATGAGGCGAAGATCCACCCCCATGTGAGCACATTTAAATCCCTAAAAATGTGACATTTGCGACAACAAAGTGTAGTCACGGTTAGCCTCACTACGTACCTTGATATATTACTCACAACTAATTATTTACACACCTAAAACAACATGTGCCACTCTCATCAACACGATTTAAAAAACGTTAATGCACTTGACGTGCAGCTTCGATATGACCTCGCCGCCCCGCACCTTTTGCCTACTACCTGCACGCTCACAGTCACAGCAGAGAGCTTCGCCTCGCAGTCGGTCTGTTGTTCTTGTCCCGTTCGGACGTGTGTTGTCCGCGCTCTTCGTTCTGGTCTCATTGGGCCTCCACACTACATGAAGTTAGCTTCTGTTGCTGCTGTGTGTGTTTGTTCAAGTCTTTGTTGTGTCCTCGTTCTCATTCATCATTCTGTTTAATGTTTGTCACTTGAGGTTGTCTGTTCTGTCCAGACTGGAAGGTTTTGTTGTCTCTTTATTCTGTCCTGCTTTTCAGGGAAGCGCTCGTCATCTCAGTGTTGTGCTCCGTCTGTTCCGTACAGCCTGAGGAGTTGATGTTCAGAAAGTGCTAGGTTCTGTTCAATGTGAGATAAGAGCCTTGACACAAAGGTGTCCGGTTTATGTGCTGCGATTTTTGGTTTATCACATTTGCGAGTGATGCTTTTTTTGCTGTGCTTTTTTCCGCTCTTAGTTTCGCTCTTGTTCGGCCTCCACAGTCCACAGCACATGGCTTTGGCTTCTGTTTCTGCTGAATGTGTTCAGTTTGATGTCTGTTATCTTTAAGAGAATGTCTGTTCCGTCCAGACTGAAAGGTTTTGTTGTACTTAGTAAAGCGTTTGTGATCTCAGTGTTGTTGTCCGTCTATTCCGTCCGCACAGGTTGTGCAGTTCATGTTTGGTCGGTGTTAGCTCCTGTTCAGTGCGAGATTAGAGCCGTGACACACAATAATGGTGCTGGTTTCTGCTTTTGTTGTATAGTCATACATTAAATTTATATCTGGTTTGAATTACTTAATAGAGTTATCGTAATGCTACACATCTTGGAGTTCATGTGCTTATTTCATCAATACGGTTTTGAGAACTTTCAATGCACTTCACGTGCAACATCGATATGACCTCGCCGACCCGCACCTTTTGACCGCCATCTACACAGGCTACAGTACACACAGCGCAGTGGCAGACACCTCGCATTCGGACTGTTATTCTTGTCGAGTGCGGACATGTTTTGTCTCCGCCCTTCGTTCTGTTCTTGTTTGGCATGCAGAGTACATGTCGTTGGCTTGTGTTTCTGCTAAATGTGTTCAGTTAGTCGTTTGTTAGGCCTACCTTTAAGGGAATGTATGTTCTGTCCATACTAAAAGGTTTTGTTGCTACTCAGTACAGCATTCATGATTTTAGTGTTGTACTTTGCCTGTTCTGTTTGCACAGAGTGAGGATTATGTTTAGTCAGTGTAAGGTTATGTTTAGTGCGAGTTAGTTCTTTGACACACAACAATGTTGCCCGGTTTCTGTGCTGTTTTTTGTTTTAAGTTGGTTCTGACCCGTCTACGCATTGGACACACACATCTCACTCAAGGATACCTTTTAAAAGGTGAAGACCCACCACCCTGTGAGCAGTGTGGTGAGATTTTAACTGTTAAGCACATTTTAGTAGAATGTCCTCAACACATGGACGAGAGGAATGATTTTAAACTAAAACCTAATTTAAAAGAAATTTTATCTGATGAATCTGAGAACATAACATGTCATTATATAAGAGAATACGGGCACTGACTACGTTTATCACGCGGGCTGGGCTCGGACTACTCGGTACGAGCTCGTTTGGTGCGAGCTTATTTTGCTTGATAAACACTCTGCTGATGCGCACCCGTCTCGGCTCGCGCTCCCTTTTCGGCTCGCAACACAAACCGAGCTAGCTCGCTCAATACGATCCGAAATTAACGTGATAAACCCAAGCGGACCGGACTTGATCACATGACCGATCCCACCGCCTTAAAAAGTACACATTTCAAGGCATGTTAAAGTCAAATCAACTGTTGTGCGCCATTTTTCGTAATTCAATATTTACATTCTCGAATCCCGCCAACATCAAGATCGGCAAAAAGTATAAAGTTATCATGTCGTGTTCTAAGTTGAAGGAAACAGAAAATCGCGCGGTGTGGAGCTCCACCGAAAATAATTCTTTATCAATTTGATAAGGGAAAAGAATATAGTGACTTTGTTGGACGGAAGGAAGTAAGTATAACATGTCTCACCTTTGGTCTCATCAGAGCTAGGGCTAGGGGCCTAGGCCTAGGGTAGACCTAGTTGTAACTAGGTCTAGACCTACCTTATGCTAGCCTAGGCCTAGCCCTACCCAGACTTAGCAATTTAAGTGCAAGTTGGGGCCTAGGCCTTCATCAATGTTTAGGGCCAGCCAATTTACAAATGTATCCTGTAGATATGCCTATTCATAAGGCGAGGGCCTATTTTATTGTTCACCTTCCAGCCTACTCACATAACTTGTAGGTCAATTTTTGTAATCTAGCGTCGGCTGTATACCTACGATTACAGCACATTAGTCTTAGGTACATGCAATACACGAGATTTAGAACGTGCCACACGTCGTTTATCTGAATTGTTGGTCTTAATAACAGTTTATTTTTTGTTATTGCAGAAATCGCAATGCTGATATCTACATATCATTAGTGCCCATGATGAAGGACGCCGGATTCCCGCGATCCCTCGAACAATTGCGGATTAAATGGAAACATTTACAGGTGTCATACCGTAAAGTGAAAGATAACAACAGTATTAGCGGACGCCCAAAAATCACATGCCCATATTTTGATGATTTAAACGAAATTTTACACTCGCGGCCAAACGCAAACAAGCTTAATAATAGCACTGACTCGGGCGAAGTTGTAAACGATTTAGAAAAAGGTTGCCCAGATCAAGAGTATGTTGTTTCAGAAAATGGTGAATTGATATATGTTGAAAATAATTGTGTAGAGGCAGATTTGACAGAATCGTCATGCACCTCTAGTGCGACATCCACACCCAAGAGAAGCAGTGGAAATGCCAAGGTAAACTCATTCGTGTCGGCAACTGAAACGATGTTACAAAATCATTCTGCTCAACGCGAATTCTTCTGGAAGACAGAATTTGCGAAACAAAGATTGTGGGAGGCTGATCAGCAAGACAAACTAATGAAAAGTAATGCAAAGATCATTGCAGACACCATGAAAACAGTTTGTTTCATGTTTACAAAACGTTGGACCTAATGGTCCAATGGGATATGCCCCGCCCACTGGTCCGATGTCTTTTTATGGTCATTACCCGACCCGCATCCAACAACAAAAATCAATTTCCGGCTACTTTCCCACAACTTCAGTTTCCATCTCAAATTCCGCAAGGTACTCCGATTCGACCTACCCAAACTACTAGGCCTAATAATCAGTTTCCGTCCAGCAGTACAATACCCGATGAACCAATTGAAATGCAAGATGATGAATTAATTTATTCATAAAGTTGTGGGTCACAGGCCAGTAATACTACAGAACATGACTAGAAGTATGAGCAACGTTCTAATAACCCTACTCGCAATTGCTATTTGTTTAATTTGAACCAACGAGAATAGGACCAACATCGATCGATCGATACATGTGTTGAGTATGCCCTCTCCCCCCCCCCTTCATATATTTCAACTCGCGATCTTCCAGAGGTTAAGCTGCGTAAATAATTACATTAACAAATTCTAATCTGTTTCAATCTGTTAAAAGCTATCCCCAGTGGAGATGGCTGAAATGAACCACTTGGGAATAGATACTAAAGAGGCTGGCATCTCCTCAGGCTCCAGCCCCTCCCCTCCCCCGCCCACACCAACGCATTACTTCTAGACTATTATTATAATTGATGAACGCTTGTCGTGAGAACTGTTAGCACAACATTTAGGCATCGCAACAGCAATAATTATTATGTATTGGTTATTTTTCCTAGATGTAAACTTTTTAGTAACTATAGTATACCCACTCGCACTACGGATATAATATGTCAATTTGTTTCTTAATTTTTTAATTACAATGTAATAATATGTAAGCAATCCTGTATATCTTCATAAATCATAATCTTGGTTGTAAAACAAAATGTTATTACCCAGCAAGCGTCAAGGCTAGTACTCGAGACAAATGATAAGAAAAGGAATTAAAAAGGGTAATAAGTGAAGAAGCATATTACAATTTCCCAAGATGTGGTACATATTATGTTATAAGTTATAGACTAGTCTACGTATTGTAATTTATTTGCAAACAAAATAAAGATCATTACCAATGCGAAAATGATTTAATTTAAAGAATATTCTTGGCTTTTACATTGTGTACGGTATGCGATGTCTTTAGAACGTGCCCTGGCGGAGAGGGTAGTTAGCTGCAAGGTAATCCTTGAGGTGATCTCGAATAGCTGCCATTCCATGCATGGCACCATTTTCTCGCACCAACTGATGTGCCGGTTGGGGGAAATCGATTTCTGCTTGACGAACGTTTTCTAACCATTGTTCTAAAAATATTTCTTTATTATCTTCGACAATGTTGTGAAGGACACATGCTGCAGCAACAACTTTCGGTACAAACTTGTATGAAATATCTATCTCTTTTAGCAGACATCTCCACCGTGATTTCAAGCGACCGAATGCTATCTCCACCGACATCCTAGCCGAGCTGTGGTAAACATTGAAAGATTCTTCTTCCGCAGTTAACAAGTGGTTCCTGGTGTAACCTTTCAATAACCATGGTAAAAGGGGATATGCAGGGTCTCTTAAAATTAGGAGTGGAATGTCCATCCCATCAATTTCTCGTGTGCAATTTGGAATTAGGTTTTCTGCATTTGTAAAAATTGTAGAACCCCTGAGTACTCGAGCATCATGACAGCTCCCAGGAAATTTGCATGATATGTTCCTAAACCTGAATCTGTATCTACGACAGTTTGGAGCACGACTGAAGGCCACCCTTTGCGATTTACGTAATCTCTGTAACCGTCGATTGGGGGCAGTAGCGGTATATGTGTGCCATCGATTGCAGCAAATACCTGGGGAACTTGATACCTTGACTCATAACCATCTACAATCTCTTGCACTGATTCTGCAGTAGGCATTACTATTTCTTCTGGTACTAGCAAGTTTATAGCATTAACGACTGCATAAAAAGTTGTGTGTACAGTACTTTTACTAATCCCAAATTGATTCGCAACTACTCGGTACTCACAACATGAGGCCATTTTATACAAAGTTATTGCAACCTTCTTTTCGACGGTAAGTGGTACCTGTAAAGAATATTCAGATGGTTCGAGGCTAGGACGCAACCTTTCACATAACAGGTGAAAGGTTACTTTGCGCATACGAAAATTCGATACCCAGTCAGAGTCATCAAAATGATTTTGAACAATGTCTTCCCAAAATTCTAGGCTTCTCACTTTGTTTGGCCTCCTAGTCCTCCTAAAATACGGCAAGTTGACAATATTTCTAGCACCTCCAAGATGGTGTTGTAAAACAATATCCATATCCTCTTCTTCCGCTTTCGCAGCCATCATTTTCTCAAGGAAATTACGACGTTGTGTCTTAACTTTTCTTTCATAGTGCGAGTTATTTAAATTTAATTGCATCAATAAATAATTTGAGAACGTAGTGATAGCAGTAACGTTGTTCATGTCTGCTCGACTGACACTTGATGTTTCTGTGAGGTTATGTTGTTTTGACAGCCAGCTGCTATCCAGGGTCTACTAGATACCTAACTGCTGTCACCTCAGCTCAGCATATCTAGTGGGCCCTGGCTGCTACTTACCACGCCCCCTTTTCAAACGAGCTGAACGGGAACTAGCGGGTGCGATCTGAAATTGCTTGATAAACACGTCCGTACTGAGATCGCACATTTAAGCTCGATCTGAATAGTCCGAGCCCAGCCCGCGTGATAAACGTAGTCACTGATAACCTTAGTGTTGTGTGCCCTTAAACCCTAATAACTAACTAACTAATTGTTATAGCCTACAAATTTGTTCAAATGCAACTCTTCCATAAAATGTGTCTGAACTGAACCAGTAAAATAGGCTACCTTGACTTGGGCGTAAACACCTTTCTGTCCCATGATTATTTTGCTGTATTGAATCAGGATTGCACAATAATGAAATGTGTGCAGCACTGAAACTCAATAGTTCCTATGTATTTAATTGTTTCTTTGTCTTGCATAAGTAATTTGTGTTGTTTTGCAATGCATTGCACTTAAGAGTCCCTAAACCCTTGCTGATGAATGAGATGAACTAATGATTTGTAACTTGCAAGGGTGGACTACCACTCACTGCTTGTGAAGGCCCTACTCCAGTTAGACTATTTACACTCAACTCCCTTTCAGACAATTTGTTCGTTGTCAGTTCAGTTACCCATAACTCCCAAGCAAAATTGTTTTCCTCTTTAAAAAAGGTTGAAGTTTAAAAGAAATTACCCTCATACCAGTGATCAAATCTTGGCTAAAAGGTGAAAATTATTTCCTTTTAGGCCTACATCCAATATTTCCAAAGGCAACAGGTCATACTCATGGCTTTGAGCTGCAAAGTCCAAGCACATATAGTGGAATTTTGAAGTTAAACGTTAGCTAAATACGCAATTACCTTTTGTGCACTTGTTGCTACTTCCAAGTTCCAACACTTCCAGTAGCGTCTTCAAGTGTTGTAATTGGCCGCCACTAACTGAAATTATACAAGCAATGTATAAGCCTACAATTGTTCTAGGTTAGAATGCATTATAATGCCCATACAAGAATTAATGCAATAAAAACTAAAAGATTACTTAATTAAACTCATGAGCTAGGTAAAGGCCTAATTTTATCTTATTAAAACCAAGTCTAGTATCTACGATAATAGAGTAGAGTAGATCTTTATTCACTTAAGACTAATACATGGTACAAGTATACACCTCTTCGTGAAGAGGGAGTGAATAGTTCCTAAGGCTAAAACATGGTAAAAAAATGAATAATAAAATAGAATGCATATTTCATGTGAATCAAGTTATATGTATATTACTAGTATGGTATACTAGTATTGAGAATTGAAGTTGTTTGAATAGATTAATTGAGTATTGAAATGAAAAAATGAAATGAGTAATTGGTTTCATATGATACAATACGATGTTATTTAGGATGAATAATAATATAAAACACTAGCATTTATATGATATAATGATTATAAAATGGAATTAGTATTGTATTTAATATATACGTGTAGTAGTACGAATCTATAAGGGGCAGTTTGTAGTGGACATGGTAAATTTAAAAATTTACTAAATATAAAATGGATAATCAAATAAAATGTGTATTTTATGTTAATCAAGTTATATGTATTATTAGTATAGTATACTAGTATTGAGAATAGAAGTTGTTTGAATTGATTAATTCAATAATGAAATGAAAAAATGAAATGAGTTATCGATATGATATAATACAATACGATGTTCATTAGGATGTATAATAATATAAAACGCTAGCATATGGTATGATATGATTATGTATTATTGTTTTATGTTTAATAGGGATTAGTTTTGAATTTCAAATATACGTGTAGGGCCTATAGTACGGATCTATAAGGGAAAGTTTGTAGTGGAGAACAAGGTAAATTTATAAATTTACTAAATATAAAATAAATAATCAAATAGAATGAGAATTTCAATGAGAATCAAGTTATATGTATAGGCAGTACTATATGGTATACTAGTACCGGTATTGAGAATTGAAGTTATTTGAATTGAATAATTGAGTATTGAAATGAAAAAAATGAAATGAGTAAAAGGTAGCCTATCCTATGATATAATGATTATATGAAAGGTATTATTATTGAATTTAAAATATATGTGTAGGGCCTAGCCTATAGTACGGATCTATAAGGGACAGTTTGTAGGGAGGACAAGGGTTAATCTGTTAGGAATTCATTTAGTGAGTAAAATGCTCTTTCTACTAGAAATGCTTTTAATTTGCTAATAAATGTAGTATGATTTTTGATGTCTCTGATGTGTTTTGGCAGTTTATTGTATATGGAGAGGCAGGCGTATATAGGTCCTTTGGAATATTGCGAGGTTTATGATGGGGGACATGGATGTTAGAAATTGCACGGGTGTTATAAGTATGGATGGATGAGTTTTTAGGAAAGTATTCTGAATGTGTACGTACAAAAATAGCGGCAATTTGTATAAGGGTACTTACCAGGGTAAGAATGTTCAATTTGGGGAAGATTTTACGGCAGGATCTCTGCCATGAGGATCCTGTGATGATGCGTATAGCTCGTTTTTGGAGTAAAAAGACACGATTAGCTTGTGGTGACATACCCCAGAATAGAAGCCCGTATGAGATGTGCGAGTGGATGTGGGCATGATATATTAATTTCAATATGTGGCTGCTAACAATTGGCTTCATCCTCCTGAGCATAAAACACCCACTATTTATTTTGGAGCATACTCTTTCGATATGAGCAGACCAATCAAGGTTCTCCGAGCGTGTAATGCCAAGAAATTTCACGTTGCCTCAGCTCTCATAGTGTTTTTTGCCATCACTGCGCGTTGGGGGACTACTCTGAGGGGGGCTAGAGGTGGAGTGGAAGTTAAGGTACACAGTTTTGGTTGGTTGAAGGGAGAGAAGGTTATTTTTACAGTATTCCGACATTGCGTTTGCTTGGACATTTGAGTTATGTATGAGTTCTGCAAGCCCATCTCTGGTTGCATTTAAAGAGGTGACTTGAGTCATCTACAAATTGCGTCAGTATGCCTACGTCAAATGTGTTGGGCATGTCGTTTACATAAAGTAAGAAGAATGGGGGCCCTAGGACCGTTCCTTGGGGCACACCACAGACAAGGTTTAAGGGGTCGGAGTGAAATTTAGTAATTGTATCATTTTCATCGATATAATCAAGTTCTACTACCTGGAAACGGTCTGATAGAAATGATGCAATCCATCTATTGGCTATACCTCTGATACCTAGAGATTCCAGTTTTGAGAGAAGTATACTATGGTCAATTGTATCAAACGCCTTACTCAAGTCGTAGAATATTCCAATAGCCAGGTCGCCATGATCGAGTGCCTTGTATAGTGCAGATAGGAATGAGAAGATGGCAGTTATGGTTGATTTGCCCTTTTGGAAACCGTGTTGATTGCTTGCAAGAATATTGTGTTTTGAAAGGAAGGATGACAGACGGGAGAACATGATTTTTTCGAAAACTTTAGAGAAAGAGGAGGTTAAGGAAATTGGCCTATAATTGTTAGGATCTCGGTTGTTACCTTTGTGCTTATATATGGGTATTACTTTGGCCTCTTTGAGCTTGGAGGGGAAGGTCCCTGTGCAAAAGGAGGAATTGATGATAAATGCTAGTGGGTGAGATATAATACTTCCACATTTTGCAAGAACAGATCCAGGAACATTGTCTAAGCCTGCAGAATGTTTGTTATTCAGTGTTTTGATGATATCGGCTACTTCATGATGGGTGGTTGGATGGAGAAAAATTGAATTAATTTCCTGCTTATTCTCGATGACACCAGGAATGAGGTGATTGGTTTGTGCCTGAGGTCGACTGTTTATACCAGCATTGATAAAGAACTCATTTAGATGATTTGATATTACTTTTGGGTCAGAGTTTGGAATTCCGCTAATGTTGATCGTAAGTTGATTTTTAGGACTAGGGGCCTTAGTTTGAGCATTGATAATCTGCCATGTAGCTTTCGATATGTTATTTGCAGAAGATATAACCTGGTCATGATGTTGTCGTTTAGCTTGTCTGATGTTAAGTGCATAACCTTTTTTTAATGTACGATACTCATGTTTAAGTTAATGGTCGTTGGGTAATGTTTTGCAATGGTAATGTTATTGTCGCAGGTGTTGGCCCTCTGCTTTATGGCTGTTTGATAACCACGAACTAGGTTTTTTTTGCTTTTGTCTTTGCCTAACCAAGGGGAATGCTGTGTTAAAATAATGTAAGAAGATCATTAAGAATTGGTTGAACATCTGGTTGGTATCGGTCATATTTAGCAAGTCAGACCATTCTTCACTACTAAGTAAATTTATAAAGTGATTTGTATTGCGTTTGCTAAATATTCTAGAGAAACCCCAAGTGGGAGAGGCATTTATGGGCAAACTGAGTTGCATGGTTATGGCACAATGGTCTGAGATGTGTGGGTGAAGGGTATTTGTTTTGTAAAGGGAAGGGTCTAGAGAGGTTATGATGTTGTCGATAAGTGACTGACTTGACCCAAGTGTACGGGTGGGTGTTAGAATTGTTTCGTGTAAGTTAAATGAGTGTATAAGATCAAGGAATAGGTCGCGGGCTCGTGATTTGGAAAGAAGATCAATATTAAAGTCGCCGCATAGGGCTATTTTTGCCTTAGGGAATCGTTTTGTGACGTTTATAAGGGTCTCTTCTAGTTTATCTAAGAATATTGAGAGTTTGCCTAATGGAGATCTGTATATGGACAGTATGGTGATGCGGCAGTATGGTAGATGCCAAAGGCAACCAGTACATTCAAATCCAATTCAGAGCAGATTGACTCTAGGCCTAGTATTGGCTCTATGTTTAGGTGTGGTTTAGAGAGGATTGCTACCCCACCATGTAGATTATTAGATCTAGCATAAATTGTAATGTTTGCATATCCTGGCATGCAGAATTTAGTACTAGATGCGGGGGTGAGCCAATGTTCTGAGATACAAATAACTTCGGGAGATTGACTCTGAAAGAATTGTTCGAGTTCCTCCATTTTGTTGTTGACCGATCTAACATTAAGTGCAAGTATCATAGGATTATGAGTTAATAATATTTTGGGATTTGGAGATGTCTTGTTGGTCTTAGAAGAAAGGGATGGTTGGGGGGCGGAGGTAGATGCTCTGGAGCTGGGGGATTTTATTAGTTTGTACATTGATGTGAAGGCTAGGGGTTGGTTTGGTTTTAAATGTTGGTGTGTTTGTGGAAATGGTTTGAATTCCACTGAAAGAGGAAGATTGATTTTGTTTAACGTGGGGTGTTTTGTTAACTGTGTTTTTATCAGTATTGATAAAGACATTATGGCTTGGTTTGTAAACTAGTCAACTAGGTCTAGATTTGGATTTTTTACTTGTGTTTTTAGATGTCTTTAAATGAAGAGGAGGAGATCTAACATTTAAGTGATGACTGTTTTGTTTCTTCCTATAATGATCAGTAAGAATATCAACTAGCTCTCTGGGGGACCATGGTTTTTTAATTTTAAGTTTCTGACCGAGACCCTCACTTATCATTAATTCCCGTAATTGTTGATAATTAAAATTGGAGAACTGCCTTATACCACTACTTCGGGTTGTCATTTTGTGGAAGTAAGTTGCTTGACTTCTAGGAGCTGGTATAGCATCCTGTCCGAAAGTAAAGGCCGTCTCAGATGATATCACCTGTGCTGGATTCTCTTCAATTTTACTGGACTGTACAGTGTCCTGGTCACTAGTGGAGGTGAGGTCCGTCTCAGATGATAACACCTGTGCTGGGTTCTCCAATGTACGAATGTAATACTCATTTGAGTCTTCCAGAGAACTGTTAGCATTCCCTATGACTGTATCTTCTGGTTGAGTGTTGGTTGATATCTCCTGTCCCACACCTGAACCCTCAGCTCCGCCATTGCACTGCAGGCCTAATTGGGTCTTGAGAGGCTTGTCTTGAGCTATCCAAGTGACTGTCTTAGAGTGTCCTGAGATCAGCTGATTCATGTTGGTAAAAGAATGTTCAATTGTGTTGGACCATTGATTGTGTTCATTGGCGACGACTGATGGGGAAAAGGTTCCGCGGTCCACATCCATAGCCGGCAACTCGTAAGAATGTCGGGACAACGTGACACAATGGTCTTCCAGATGAGACGTCTCCACAGTTGGTTGGGTAGACGTGAAGGAGTGAGTTATCCGAGTCTGGTATAGCCGTACGCGATTTTTTTCTAGGCGTAGCTGGGCCAACCTCGTCAGATGGGCAAGGCGTGGGCTCAATTAGAATGCTTGAATGGTATCGAGCAATAGCCTATGCTTTTGCATATTTCTAGTGGTGAAGCTCTTCTTGGCGTTGTTACCGCCTCGCGAGACGTATTGCTTGCACAACATACAAAGAGCACGTTGCGGGTTGCTTGCATTTTCTTTAAAGTACTTCCAAACTTCGCTCCGCTTTTTTACCGACATTTAAAACTCTTTAATTTCTCGTTACGAATTCATCAAAAGTAAAACAAACAACAGTCACAAACACGTCATCCGTCATACGATGCGATGATGCGAGCGCGGAAACAGCGACTTTGATAGATCGAACTCGAAGTCGAAGGTGCAAGTCGATAGAATAGCAACGCACTCTATCGGAGATTCGAGGAGACTTGAAGGAAACTACGTTTAAAATAAACCATGCTTGTGTGTCTTGCGCTTTTTCTTCCTTTACGCCTTTTCTACGTGAGCATTGTCTGGATCCTAGTTGTTGACTTTGCTCTTTTTACTGTTTACACCGTTTACAGTTGAACAATGCACGAATTCTGTTTTGTCGCCATATGTCTCAAGACGTTTCCTTTTATTATTCTTGGGCACCTCGATCTCAAGCCTTTTACATTGGACAAACACTCGTTTTTTTATCTCTTTTCAATAAATAGTCCAGCTTGCAAGTTAACTTCACTGTCAAGGACCGCATTTTTCACGCAATCAAACCATTTGTCTACGGTTGCGTTACTTCATCGTCAACGTTTTTTTTTAGTTCCTTGAAGAGTTTTTACATCAAGTCCAAGGCCGGTCGACAAAGGAACAAATGGCATCCAATGTTTAACAATGAACTCGGCAAACTCTTCACAAAAGAGATCGTTTTTCCCTTCATCATTATTCAATTTCTTGGTTTGAATAAAAGAGTTTTAAAAAATGTTTATGAAATGGACTGCTATCATAGATCTTGCCACTCAAGTGTTGAACTTTGTCGTCGTCGTCGACAAAGTAACGAGAGTCAACCTCCTCCTAGTTGAGGGAAGCATTTCGTTCTGAGCTAATCTAGCGATTGCTTCATTCACGGCATTATTTATGAATGGAGCAACCATAACAAAGATGAGATCTGAAAAAGTGTTTTCAAGAGTACCGATTTCATTATATATAAGAGAATACGGGCACTGATAACCTTAGTGTTGTGTGCCCTTAAACCCTAATAAACTACCTACCTACGGGATCCCTTGCTATTATAATACGTTGGTGGCTGAGCCCAATTGAACATTTCTCTGAAGGAGCCTTATTATTATAATGATATTCTTAAAACTATGGTGTTTGTACTCATCTGTCTCCTTTTACTGCGACGATTGTTGATGATTGTCTGATGGGGAACAGTATTTAAATCGGCGTTGTCGATTTAAATAAACACACACTGGGTACAAAGTAATCCAAATTTGCGATATTCTGAGTTCTCCTTAGGATGCCGTCAATTTCATCTGGTGATGACGATCACTTCGCTGTCGTGGATCGATACATTCGATTCCCGCGTCGTCACTGCTTGGATCGGTTGTCTGGTCAGATTCACTTGTCGCCCTGGTTGGTATTTCCTTTCGGTTCCTACCGCGTATCACGGATCAATTTCAACTCACAGTTCAAATCTTGTCGTTGGGTCTCACTTCGCTCCCTATCGCGAATCTCAAATATAATTTCAAATCGCAGTTCCAATCTCGTCACTCAATCTCACTTCGCTCCCTATCGCGAATCTCAAATACAATTTCAAATCACAGTTCCAATCTCGTCACTCAATCTCACTTCGCTCCCTATCGCGAATCTCAAATACAATTTCAAATCACAGTTCAGATCGTCACTCGATCTCACTTCGCTCCCTATCGCGAATCTCAAATACAATTTCAAATCACTGTTCAAATCTCGCTTTATCACCAACTTTTACTATCTTTTACTCGCGACCCGCCGCCTGTCCCGTCACAGGGTATTGGTGCTACGGGCGACCCCCGAGACCTAGGTCGATCTAAGTCGTTACTTTACCGACGTCATGGTGGCTCACGGACAGCACCGTTCGCCTCCACCGAGTAACTCCCACGACTTTTCTCCAGTTTTTCGCATCTCCTGCCTCCCAGCTGATTTCGTCGCTCGGAATCATGGGAGTTCCTCGAAATTTTGTGCTTTATCTAAACCCTGTACGCTCTAAAACCAGCCTGTCCTAGCTTCGCTCCTTTGTTATTCTTGCTGTGTTATTCTGTCTGGCCTCCACCCTTGTAGCGTGTAGGGTATACATCAGCCACGACTCATCCTGCAGCCTTCGCCATTTCTTCGAATGTAATTATTTCCATGTCGTCCTGCCCATCCAGGCGGCTTAATTCAGTCTTGGTGGCTCGTGTTCATGCACCATCGCACATTGCGACACTGTCTACCGTCGGGCTGTCATTCATCCCCATTCATTTAGGTAGCTTCAGGCTAAAACCTTGGCCCTTCCTCGACTTGTGCTAGCCTCGCACAGCAGGCCAAGACAATTCTTTAGCCTCGCATACAGGCTTGCTTTAATATTTTTATATTTTCTAGCTTCTGCTTTCCATCTTCTACGTGACTTTGCGTTCCCATTTGCCAACTTTTGTTAATAGTGATGCGTTAATTACTCCCTAGTTACATTGTTATTTACTTTATTAACCTTGGCTGATTTACATTTTGATAGGCAAATCAGTTATTGAATAAATTATAGTGAAATTTGCATTTTGATATGCAAATGAATTGTTTCGAAAAATATTTTGTTGTAAAAGAAGGTCTAATAGTGGCACGGAGAAACCGTTCCGTTACACCTCAATTCTTCTGCGGCCATCAGTGGGCGGCAACCAGACAATCAAGGCAGAAAAATATAATTGAAAATACATTGCTTATATCATAATCAAAGCAATAATGAACAAACAAAGAGAAAAGCAAAATCATTAATAAGAACTTATGAAGGTAAATTAACAGTACACAAACACACAGACAATAACCTACAAATAAGTAGTAAAAATCAATTTTTTGCTCTTTGATTCATTATCATTGCTTCAATTTTACTTTTAAATTCACAGGCAGCTCGTGAGTGAAATTGGTCTCGAACGTATGATCAATAAAAGATTAATGTGGATTTTGGAGAGCCGCAAGCTGCTTGTCCCAGAACAATCTGGCTTTCGACAAGGACGATCGGTTCATGATCACCTTGTCAGGTTGGAAGGGTATATACGAGATGCATTTGTAACCAGGCGCGGACTGGGTCGAAAAGGCCCGGGATGCTGGCATGTAGTAGAGCCTGTATGAGGTCGCGTAGTGAAGCAGGGGTCTGGGGCGAAGCCCCAGCCGCCGGAGGCAATTTCGCCGAAGGCGAAAATTTTTGGGTGGTTCGTTATATTTTATGGCCTAAAACGCTATTTTAGGACGTGATTAACAGGCGCCAACTAAGTAACACTACCAAATTCCAAATACCAAATCTCGCGAAAATTATATTTGAGGAAGCCTTACAACCAATAATGTAACTCGCAAGTACCAAATTGACACTCGCAAAATGCGAACTTGGGGGATGAGTGTATACTGGACATTTTGATTGAATCATGCATAACTTTCCAGTAATAATGTGTAAGCGTAAGCTGTAACCTGTAATGAGACGATTCACGGTACTACTTCTACATCCCTCCGGTCGGCGCCGGCTGCCCCCCCCCCCCCCCCCAACGCCATCCCCTTGCTAGTTGGAACTGGTAAACCAAAACCAAAATACTTGCAATCACATCGAAATTTCTTCTTCTTCGTAGCGCGGCGGCGAGAAAGTCAATTAGCTATACATGATAGTCACTAGTTCCTACTGAAAACTGAAAAGTGAGAACACTGAACAACCATTCTCTTTTGAAGAGCTGCCTAAGGCACCCCATGAGTCATCGTTAATATTATCTTATGTATTTTGTTCGGCAACTCTTCTTCGCCGTAAACAAAATACACAATCATAGGTATATATTTTTTCTGAAGCTGAAAGTGTAGTGTGTACAAATGTTCCACAGGGGCCCGGAATGTCAAAAGCCCGGGGTGCGATCGCACCCCAGCACCCCCTGCCAGTCCGCGCCTGTTTTTAACTAAACAACACGTAGTGGCCATTTTCTTTGATTTGGAAAAGGCTTATGATACGGCATGGAGGTATGACATTTTAAAAACTTTACATACCTGGGGCTTTAAAGGGCACCTGCCAATTTTTATTTCAAACTTTTTATCTGAAAGAATTTTTAGAGTTCGAATTGGAAATATTTTATCTAGACTTTTTATCAAGAGAACGGAGTTCCACAAGGATCAGTTTTAAGTGTTGTATGTTTTGCTATATCTATCAACAGTATTACCTCACATATAAAAAAGCCAGTCGAATCATCACTTTTTGTAGATGATTTTTCCATTTACTTCCGAGCTTCGTATTTGAGTTCGATTGAACGTCAACTACAACTAAACATAAAGCGCCTTGAGAGATGGTCAGCTGAAACTGGATATAAATTCTCAATCACTAAAACCACATGTGTGCTATTTAGCCTTCGGCGTGGATTATTCCTTAATCCCGACCTGCACATGGGAAGCCATGCCTTACCATTTGCCGAAATTGCACGATTTTTGGGAATGTTATTTGATAAAAAAGTAATCGTGGAAGCCCCATATCCAGCAGCTACGAACCAAGTGTTTAAAAGCTTTAAATATTCTACGAGTGCTAAGCAATACTAATTGGGGAGCTGATCGTACTACCTTGTTACATCTATATCGCTCCCTCATCCGCTCCAAGTTAGATTTTGCCAGTTTTATTTATGATTCGGCTAGGCCTTCTTATATTAAGACTTTGGATACAGCTCACCACACCGGTATGAGACTATCCACAGGAGCTTTTCGTACGAGCCCTATTCCCAGTCTTCTATGTGAGTCTGCAGAACCATCTCTTGTCCTCTAGAAGAAAGTACCTAATACTTAATTATATTGCCTCAATTAAAAGGTTCTCAAAATCGGTATGAATTTCACATGAAGGCCTTAAGACCAGTGGGCATCCGCTCCCTGGAATTACTGCAAGCCTTACACATAACACTTCCCCTTGTTTTCTACAAATCAAATGGGGCAATCCCACCTTGGACACTTAATAAAACCATGTTGCATAACACAGCTGACAAAATATAAAAAGGCAACCACATCAAACACACAATATCAAGCACTTTTCAACGACCTCCGATACAACTACACAGATTTCACAAATATTTTACAGACGGTTCCAAAACTAACAATACAGTTGGCTCTGCCTTTACAACGGAGAGCAACAACTTCAGGTTTAAACTCCATTCCATATACAGCGTCTACAATGCAGAACTGTTTGCAATTCTACAAAGCCTCCTGTTTGCCCTTGATAACAAGGACTCCAAATTCTTAGTGTGCACGGATTCTTTAAGTTCCCTAGAGGCTATTTGCCAAATTTACACTACACAGTACACACCCATTAGTTAGTAAAATACACCTTATACTGTCCAAACTTGGTGCAAAACAAAAATCAATAGTTTTTTGTTGGGTGCCAGGCCATTCTGGTATTTTAGGAAATGATCTCGCCGACCAAAGTGCCAAAGAAGCTTGTAACAAAGAACAAATTGATTGCCAATTAGTCGTAACGCCTGATCTTAAAGCATTATTTAAACTTAAACTTAAAGAAAAGTGGTGCGAAGAATGGCATATCATGCAAAATAATAAGCTTCGCGAAATAAAAGGCGATGTAACACCTTGGATCTCTTCAAGGCGCTCTTCTCGACGCGAAGAGGTTGTTCTGACCCGTCTACGCATTAGACACACACATCTCACTCAAGGATACCTTTTAAAAGGTGAAGACCCACCACCCTGTGAGCAGTGTGGTGAGATTTTAACTGTTAAGCACATTTTAGTAGAATGTCCTCAACACATGGACGAGAGGATTGATTTTAAACTAAAACCTAATTTAAAAGAAATTTTATCTGATGAATCTGAGAACATAACCAATTTTTTTAAATACCTGAAATCAACACAGCTGTACAATAAGATTTAAAAATAACATGTCATTATATAAGAGAATACGGGCACTGATAACCTTAGTGTTGTGTGCCCTTAAACCCTAATAACTAACTAACTAACTAACTACTTTTAAATTGTACAATTCCTAGATCAGTAAACTGGCTTCTAATATCATAAGAAATTGAATATAGGATACGCCTCTGTACATAAATGACTTTCTAAATGCTTCAGAATTTAATCTAGGAACTTCCAATGAGTTTATTAAAGTAGAATTTCTATCACGATCAACAATTTTAAAAATATTGGGTAGAATACCTAAAAACATACCTTTTAATACTTTGTATGTATTTACCAGCACGCTATACTTCATCCTCTCCTCAATCGTGAAACAATCAGACTGCAAATCTTGGCTCAAGGGAAATGAATCAAACAGATGGTCAATTCTCTTCTGGAGTACAACATACTCAGTAGAAGGTCTTACTGCCCAAACCACTAAGCAATAATCAAAAACAGAGTGAATATAAGAATCTACAAGTAACCTCAACATTCTCTCAGTTACAAACCTCTTCATTCTACTTATAATTCCAATTGCTGATGATACTTTATTACACACATATTCATAATGTTTCTTAAAATTTAAATTACAATCTAAGAAAACTCCAAGACATACACTCTAGAAATTAACTTACCATTACAATTTAACGTCAAATGATTATCATTCATGCTTCTATCATTAGCCTTATGAAAAATCATAAAATTTGTTTTGCTATAATTAATATCAAGTTCCTGAGTTTTAAACCAATCATCCATCCTCTTTAGAACTTCTTGAAGACGTCTTACGATCTCTTCGACATCCACACCTTCTAAATAAAAGATTAAGTCATCAGCATATAAGATATAATTGATGCCTCCCATTATAGTAGATATATCATCTATATAAAGAATAAATAACAGGGGTCCTAATATTGATCCTTGGGGTACTCCACAAAATATATTGAATACTTTTGAACTATATTTTGCAAGATTATAAACATTTTTCTATTTAAAAAATAATCCGCCAAAATTGATAACAAATAAGGACTTACGTTATACCTGGTTTTTAATTTTATTAAAAGAGGTAAAAAAGGTACTGAATCAAATGCTTTCCTAAGATCAACAAAGACAGCTCCAACCTTACCATTACGTTTATCAATCCCTTTTTAGATAAAATCTGTGAATGCTAGAAGGGCACTTTGTGTTGACCTACCTTTCCTGAAACCATGCTGGTTTGCACTTAAACCTTTAGATGCATCCACTTCATGTAATAACCTCTTGTGTAAAATATTTTCAATAATTTTCCCTACAGTTGGAAGAGTTGATATAGGTCGATAAGAATTCCTATCACTCTTTTTTCCTTTACCCTTATAAATAGGCGTTACCCTTGCCAATTTCAGCTGTGTTGGGAAATCACCTACAAGAAAGAAATGGGAAATTAGATACGCTAATAATCCAACTATTGATGCGCATTTCTTAAATACTATGCATGGAATCTCTTGAATTGTTGAGGCACACCTCAAACATACTCGTTGCTGGCCATATCCTACTTTGGTGTTGCTGATCGGCTGGGAGCACTCGGGAAATATATGAACTGTTTCACCTCAATATCTGCATTTGTGAGCTCTTGTGGGGAAATCGACTCTCTTGCATGCTGGACAAAGGGGAACTGATTTCGAAGAGTTTTAGGATTTGCAGGTTTTTGAAGAACAACAACAAACAAAACATTGAGTTCCAATATTTATTTAAAAAAATGTTACTGTAAAAATTATATTTTATAAATCTATTGATTCCTCATTATAAGTTTATTATTATTCATATTTCAAAAGGCCAAATAGGTCAAATAGGCCAAGATTAAACAACTTATTCCACAATAAGTTATGGTTGACGGAATCAAACGCTCGTTTAAAATCGACAAATAGAGCATACACTTTAATAACTCCTCCTCAAATAACTCCTCGACATTATAGAGTATCGTGTTCATTTCCTAGTACTTTAGAACAGACATTCCTAGAACTCGACGGAGAATGTTCTTAATCATTCTGATCTTTTGCTCCCACCGTCTTCCCCACCTAGGAGGCAATGGCTGCATAATTTCCATTGTATTTGTTGCCTTACAGTGGCTACTACTATGTATTCTTTAAAGTTCAAGATGTTATTTGCACCGACAAAATTACTTAGGGATGAACACCCTGGATCTCTTCAAGGCGCTCTTCTCGACGCAAAGAGGTTGTTCTGATCCGTCTACGCATTGCACACACATCTCACTCAAGGATACCTTCTAAGAGGCGAAGATCCACCCCTATGTGAGCAGTGTGGTGAGATTTGAACTGTTAAGCACATTTTAGTAGAATGTCCCCAACACATGGACGAGAGGAATAATTTTAAACTAAAACCTAATTTAAAAGAAATTTTATCTGATGAATCAGAGAATATAACAAATGTTTTTAAATATCTGAAATCATCAAAGCTGTATAATAGAATTTAAAAATTACACATCACTCTAAAAGAGAATACGGGCACTAATAACCTTAGTGTTGTGTGCCCTTAAACCCTAATAACTAACTAACTAACTTAGGGATGTTATCAGTTCGAGGTGTACAACTCTGTACACTGCAAACGTAAAGATGACTATCCAAGCTAATTATTTTATAGCTAATTAAAACGCCGCAAATTGAACGTTGCGATTTGTCTAGACTTTTTTTGCGCGACATTGCTCATTATCAGGCCTAGAGGTTCTTGTCCTTCAAGACGAACTTGAACCTGAACATGTTCAGGTTGTTGGCCTTGAAGAAAAGGGACTTGAAGGTGGTCGTCGTCGCCTTCCTCTTCGTGTGCGTCTGTTCCTCGTGAATCTGGCACGCACCCTGTCAGTGGTGTGAGAAACTAGGTTCAAGAATCTGTCAGCGTAGCCTATTGTTATTGTACAGCTCAGTGGCATAACGAATTCTTGTATCTTGAGCTAGGGTTCTGTTCAATGGGATGGGGGGGTCTCTCTCTCCAGCGTGGAGCCTCGTGACCAAGCAGGAATATTCGTAATGCAGATCGATCAGATTTGCTGTATACATCAAAAGGATGAATGTAGCACAGGTACAAATTTTAAAATATATGCACTTGTTGAAAGTGTACCATACTCCTGGGTGAACGTCAAACTTTGACAACGATGCATTGAAAGATTTGATGTTGTTATTTGTACGGCCTGGCTGTTTATGCACAGAGCTTATTTGTGGATTGACTCTTTCAATCCACTGCCTCCGCACATAGGCCGGCCACGCATTCAAATCTTCCAACATACCGTTGGCGTCAGCTGGACGGAATGGAAGTGGCCATGGCTTTCTGGCTGGAGTTGTTGGTGTCAGTACTCCATCGTAAGCTCTAGTGGCACATCTGCTGGCGTTCCGGAGGATGTAACTGTATAAAACCACAAATGATTCATATTAATTATTGGGCATACTGGCGGTGTACAATGCAAAAATCAAGTTACACAGGAAATAAGAACACAAATTATAAAATTAAAATATATAAGCCTACTAAAAAACTGACCTGTATAGATTTTCAAAAATTTGAACGCGTGCTCTGATAGGCTGTGACGTCAGCGTGAGATGAGAGGCGGTGCACAGTCACAGTGCTCTATTAACATTGGGTATACATTGTAGGTAGAAGCTTCATGTCCTATGCATTTTGTCTTATCGAAAACCTCCCATCACAGTTGCACTATGGCCCTGTGAACCATTCAGCTGGCATCATCGAGTATATAATATATTGTTAAAGAGTTCCAATGTCCTACGCATTTCGTCTAAACAAAAACCTACCTCCACCGATCAAGTACATTGTCATCCACCTATATTTCAAATGGGCTAAGAAACCCATCGATAGTATTTAGCACATTCTCGACATCATTGTTAAGTTGTAGCTTTAGTTAGGTTAGTTTATGTTAAGAAAAATGTAGCATGCAAGACATTTATATGTATAACTAAGGTCTTACTTAACAAAGCCTGGCTTATCCTCATATATATAATTGCCTACTGCTTATAAAGGGCCTACACTACACATGTAATGTTCATTCAAAACAATGTTCATGTCTGGGGCCTCGCGGCTGCTGGCATGAAAAACGATGTGATTCGTTTTTGTTTTACAGCAGACGAACGTTTTTTGGCCGCAATGTCTCGCCATCGTTTTATTCGCCATCGTTTTATTAAAAACGATATCGGCAGCTGTTGCGTTGTCTTGTTGTTCGATGGGCCATCAAATTCCAACTCGCAACCTTCTCGCGGTTTGGCCCGTGATTAAGGGAGTTTTTCTCCCTGAAACTTATGGCTAGCTCTGGGTCGTCGTCGGGGAACTTTCCCCTTCCCTTTGACTACCTCCCCGACGGCGACGACAATGACAACACGGACGGAGACGACCACGACGCAGGGGAACCCCTGCCCTCCTCATATGCTTGTGGCTGGTTCTGACTAGCACAGGCCTGTCCACCCCTTGTCCCCCCGCGTCATCCCTTACGTCTCTCCCTTCGTCTCGATTAGCCAAGTTGCATAAATATGAGACGTGTTGTTCGATGTAGTGTCCGTCTGTGTGCGTTATGATACTCTGATCGACAAGGTCATCATTCGGATCGTCGACTTCTTCTTCCAATACACGCACCACTATCTCGTCGTCTGTCATTTCTTCACACCCGGTTGCATCACATGTCCCATTAGCCCACTCCTCCATGTCATCCTCGCTCACATTATCGCGACCTGCTAGCTGGTGAAACACGCCCAGGAATGCGCGCGTGCTGGTTACTGACTGTTCGTTGGGCGTCTCTGTTGCTAGTTCGTCCTCCATTTCATCGAACCCAGCACTCATTACCTCGCCTTGTGGCTTTAGGCCTAGGCCACACTTACGTCCGTAAGGCTTAAACAAGACATATCTCAATTTATTTCACTAAAAAATGTCAGTGGCGCCTGCGCAACACTTTATAGTACAATAATAAATTTAAAAAAAATCGTTTTAAAAGGCTAAGGCCATGGGCTAATAAGATTGAAATAAAATTGAAGTTTTACGTTTCGTCAGTCATTTGTAAATAGCAGCGTCACTGCACATCGATAATCTACTGACCGTATTTAGATTGCAGTGCTTTTATTAGTTTTTTACATTTGAGCCGCCCTCAGCGCGCAGGACGTTAGATTCCGTTTTGACTTGGGAGTAGGCGGACCTCCCCAATGGGGAAACTTCTATATCGACTCTGGTTCCCGTGTATCGGTAGTTAGGTCTTAGGTCTTACTCTTAGCAGTACTGTGTGTGTAACTTGTGTCAGTTGTAAATTGCTTCGACAAATTGCTAAGAATGTTTTAACCCCCAAATATAAAAGATTGATTATCGAGCAGTTGAAAAATGAACATCCATTGCAATTTCAACTGATTCAGCAAATAAGTAAGGGGAATGTAAAAAGATTTACTTTAAAAATTTAAATTCGTTATTTCAACAAAGAAGACGGTATACGTACGAAACTTCTTTGCTTTTTGCTTTTGGATGGTGAGACTTCCGAACAAATTGCAGCAGCGTTAATGTCACCTCCGTTAATTACTACCTCCTAAAAGACTGAGGAACGCGACGTGGAATAATATTAAAGAACAATTAGAAATTATTAAAATGCTCTTTAAGTGCTCGAATGTCTACCAGCTTAAATGTGGCATCGATCCCGATATACTCTGGGGCCATCAAATTCCAACTCGCAACCTTCTCGTGGTTTGGCCCGTGATTAGGGGAGTTTTTCTCCCTGAAACTAATGGTGAGCTCTGGGTCGTCGTCGGAGAACTTTCCCCTTCCCTTTGACTACCTCCCCGACGGCGACGACAATGACAACACGGACGGAGAAGACCACGACGTGGGGGATCCCCTGCCCTCCTTATACGCTTGTGGCTGGTTCTGACCAGCACAGGCCTGTCCACCCCTTGTCCCCTTGTCTGATCAAGACGTAAAGCAATATCCAATCCAATCAATTCATAGCCGTGTCCATCAGAACAGGCCAACTACTAATTAAAAGCCTATTATAAGCCTAATTAACAGTGATCAACGTACGGTGAGGGCTGATCAAGCTTTTCCATAGCCGTGTCCATCAGAATGAGAGACATCGCGGTTAGATTCGGTATTTGGGTTGCTGCATAAAGTTAGCAGACCAGCGACTAATTAAAATCTAATTATAAGCCTAATTAACAGTGATCAGCTCGGGTGAAAAAAATTTTGTTAAAAAAGAACATATTTTTCAACAACAAAATTATGTAATCTTACTACAGCTGGTTCTTTACATTTGCAAAAAAAATATATTGGTAATATAAAATAAAAATACTAAGTTTACTGTCTAATTGAGTGTATGCCAGTCCCTAGTCCCAAAATTTGACAATTTTTGACCAAATAGTTTCCAAAATACAGCTGTTTGCATTTCAGCATAAATTCAGTCAAAAAAGGTGAAAATATTGAAAAAAGGCCCGGATTTGACCATATTTTATGGATTTTTTTACAACCAGCTTGAAAGGTTAATGGGATTTTTTGGGAAATCCGATGCAAAAACAATCAGTTCTGTTCCAATTTTTTCAAGGTCATGGCTATTTTTTCCCAGCTCTCCTCCTCTATAACCTTTGTAACCTCTTAAATTATACTTTCCAAGAAAATCAGTGCAATTCAATAAATTTAGCACGTGAAAATAGCACTTTTTCCTCTCTTGAAGCTGAAAATCCTATAAAATAACACTTCTGTAAAATATCTTCAACACATTGTAAATCTATATTTTCTATTTTACCATTCGCATGTATTGTTGGCTGGAACTACTTTCAAAATGTTATTCTATGCTATAACAATGACGAAATGAAGTTGTACTAAAATCATTGTAAAATAGCGTTCAATCCAACGAAAATGCTCATCCTTCAACGCTTATGTACTAAAACGTTTAATAATTCGAAATAATTTACTATTGTAGTTCATTACTAAGTTTTTAAATCCTATAATAATGTCTAAAAACAAAGCGCTTACTGACCCCAAAAAATTATAAACTTATGACATTGTCGTAAACTTGTTTACACAATTTTTTCCATGTTTGCATTTTTTTACCGATGAAATAATACGATTATTATAAATTGATTGTGAACAATAGTTACAACATACAATTACCAACAAATCGGTATAAGAAAAAAAATAAATCGGTCAATAGTGTCACAAGCTGTATACATTTGAATAGAGTACCGATAAAGCGTTTTAATGACCCCAGATCCAAAAACAAAATGGCCGCTAAAAAAAAAATCATACCACAGTTCGAGGTGATATCCTCCCTTGGTATGTTTCAAAAGGTGCATGCTACTCCGTGGTCAAATGAGATTTGAATGATGACTGGGTTGAACGCAAATGAGATTTGAATGATGACTTGCCTATCCCTATCGGATTCATGTCATACCCATTGAAAGTGTATAAAATTACAGTAATGTTTGTATTTTATTTCAGAATCTATTTTTCGAATAAACTATGATCGCCCAGGATGATTTACCCGACATACACATTGATATCGATGACAATTTGGAAAACCTCATATTACCGTTATCATCTATCGAGCCAGTTCGTAGGTACGTTTCACGTGTATGAATACTGCCCTCTAAGATGCTTGATTAGTTTTTTTGCTCTCAATTAATTAGCGTGTATTTTTGATGGGATATTGACGCAACAATTCTTCCGATAAGCAATTATTATCTTATCTATATTACCAATAATAGGCCTATTTTATATTAGAGTAACCATGTCCTTTGACTTAGATTAAAACGTGCGAAGTCCAAAATTTTCCCGAAAAAAAAATATTTTAGCCAGTGAAAGAAAAGTCAATTAGATGCCTTAAACGTGACTTTCCTTTCATGTGCTAGACCCCACCAGCATTTTTAAAAATTAAAACTTTATTTTATACCAATAAAAGACTTAGTGCAGATTTAAATCATTCCCCAAAATCAAGATAAATAGGAGAGAAAAGTTTTTGAAACTGTTGCAAATGATGTTTTTTTTGAAAAAACTAAAGATTTACCCGAGTTTTCGGACTTTTGATCAGGCAAGTTCCTCTTCAAGTGAGAGTACAAGTGTGAATTTACACCAGAAGTTATTTACAAGTTTGGGATTGGGAAAACAACGTTCCCCACGATGAGGGGTTGCTAAAAAGGGGTTAAGGAATTTTTTTGACCCCGTCGTGGGGGAAACCCCCCTTCCCTTTTTGACTATCCCCCCGACGGGACGACAAAGAAACCGGACGGATGTGACACAGACGGAGACGACCAGACGTGGGGGTACCCCGCCCTCCCATATGCTTGTGGTGGTTTGACCAGACACCCCTGCCCACCCCTTGCCCCCCCCGCGTATCTCTTACGCCCCTCCCTCGTTCGATTAGCCAATTTGCCAAAAAGAGTCGTAAAGAAATTTCCCAACCAATCAAACTTGACCCAAGTTACCTTGGGGCGAGAACCATTCTTGTACCAGCAAAATTTTGAAGTGAAAGCAATGGGAAAAGGGGGGAATAGTATATTTTGGTTAAAATTTCTTTGGGGATAATTTCCCAATTTTCCTCAGCTTTTTGAAAAAAAGGTTTTTAACTTTTAAACCCGATGGCTTTCCCGTTTCAAAAGTCCCTCCCAAATTTTTGTGTTCGTTCACAAAATCCCACATTAAAACCATCCCCTTTTGGTTTCTGTGGCATAAAGCCACCAATTCACAGTTTTTTTAAAAATTTCGTTCCAGAAGGTTATTTATTGCACAATGGATACCCCGGGAAAACCCCCCCCCAAAACGGTCAGCATGAATAAGAGCTTTTTTTGTAAAAATGAGCTAAGGCCTATTACGCTGTAACAAGCTCTACAGTGGTTTTACGGTTGGACAGGTGCGAAACTGGTGAGATTTTTTCCCCCCAGCGTAGACGTTCCAGAGCAACTGCGAGCTACGCACGGGGACGAATCGTTTCGTTTAAAACCCCAATGCAAAATTTTTCATCAGGGTACATCGCCATTAAGGGAAATTAAAAAATTGGTTGGGTTTCGGGATTTCCAATCGTTTATATGCACTTGGTTTTGTGTATGGGTGCTATGAAACGGTTCGAGTTTTGGACCAGGGAATGAAGGGTGTCCGATTGTAGATAGTCGCCTTTGTTTGCATCGAAGGCAGAAATTTTCGTTACTTTAAAGTTTAAAACGATGACGCAAAGTAGGGCCGCCCGAATTCAGCGTTCCCCACGAGGTTTAGACGATTTAAAAAAAGTTTAAACCCACTAAATTTGGTCGTTCTTGTTTATCTTGGTCTGCCTTAAGTTTTCACGCCCCCCAAAAAATTTTAGGGCCCCACTTTAATTTTTTCATGTGCAATTACTATTTTTCTTCAGGAGAATTTTGCAAATTTGTATGATATGGCGAAGAATTCTCTACAACTTTGTTTAAAATGTCTTCTAACTTTGGGCGGAATTTGCTTTTTCAAGACTTTCCCTTAAAGGGGCTAAAAACCCCCAAAAATTATTTTTTCCCAGGGATCATAGCACAATATACATTTAATTTGGACCTTCAAAAAAATATCGTAACTGTGATTAACACGATTTTTAATTTTTTTTGATCAAAAATTTGGCGAAAATTGGTGTTTTTAAAATTTTTCCTTTAAACTGGTTTTAACCCTGCTTCTTTTTTGGTCCACATAGAACTGGGGGCATAGTCCCAATCTAAAATCCCCTTTTAACATGTGTTTTGAAACGTGCCAAATTACCCCAAACACGAAAAAAATAGCATTCCAAAATTAATCCCACTTGGTTATCAGCATATTTTGCCCGAATACTTGCCCAAATTAAAAAAAAAAAATTAGAAAATTACGGGAAAAGGCTGTCGAGTACTCAATAAGGGCCCAAATATTTTTTGGATCAAAATCCCCCAAGGTCACGGGGCAAAAAGATCGTCCCCCATGTTATTTTTTATGGGAGTTTTTCCCGATGGGCCCTGCTCGAAAAAATGTATGTTTGAAAATTTTTGGGAGGTCATGGTGGCCCCAATAATTTTTTGTTAGTTCTAAAATTTATTACTAGTTAGCCGAATGAAAAATATTTTTTGAGTTTAGCGGTTAAATACCCCCTTTTTCATCTTTTTAGTGATGTTTGTCGTTTGGTTCACTGGATTTTTCAGGCATTGAGTTTTAAATGAAAAATGGGGAAAAGAAGAAGATGTTCGGGCAAAAAAAAACCTCTTTAAAAACTTTGTAGGGCTATTGGGAGAGATCTCCCAAAGTTTGGCAGTGCATCAGCAGTGCATCGGGCCAAGCTCACGGCCGCCGTCAAGGCGACCACGGGTACTGAGGCCCCTAGAGACGGGGCGACAAAACGTTGCAGATCATCAAAATGAAAAACAACCAACAGCGGGAAAAGGGGCCTAGACGAGGGCCTTGGCTCTGCTAGAGGCCAAGCCCCGGCCAGCATGTTTCGGGGTCCGTGACAAAAAGACCGAACAACAGCTGGTCGTGCAAAGGTGGTGAGAGAAGAATAAGTAAACGGGTAAACATTTCATCAATTTTTGGCATATCAGTAAATTTTTTTGTATACGTTGATTTGTTTTGGGTTAATTATCATATTTTCAATATAAATTTGATCAATTAATTGAGTTGTATTTTAAAAAAACAAATTTTTGAATTATTTTAAAAACGAATCTAGATGGAAAGTAAAAAATCTAATAAGTGTTGAAAAAATCTTTTATAGTTTGGGGCACGGGGAAACCCCCCAAATGAAAGAAGCAAAAAAAGATAGCCTCATAAAGCTTTTCTACGGAAGCACGCGACCTAGACAGAGGCGGAGTACTCGACCCAAAGGGGAACCCAAGGGCCCGCCTAAGGGTTTGGAAACAAAGACCACACGGACCTAGTCTGGAATCCCAGGTGGGCAGGAAAGCAAGTCTCGAGAAGAGGGCTCCGAGAAGAGTGCCCGGCAAGAGGCCTTAACAAAAGAGATCCCATTGGAGGAAGTGAATCAAATCCACCAGAGAGGGATGTATATTTTGTAAGGGGGGGGAATACGAGCCCGAGTTTTGGTGACAAAGGTGGGGCATACATATCACCAAGGCGAAGGAAAAAAGAGGCTGGGGGAAAGAGCGACTAGCAGGATTTGGGTCAAGACTAGATAGACTGATTCCCCGTTTTTACCGATTTCCATTTTTGGCCTCAAAGCCAAAAAGGAAATTTCGTTAAAAACCCCGTTGGTTCAATCAAAAAGACGATCTTTGGCCACAGAAGGGGGTTTAGGGGAAGGGACTGAGGCCCTTTTGACGTACGACTGGAGCCCTGGAGGGGGAAAATAAAAAAAAAGTCTTAGGGGAAGCTTTTTTGGATCGAGGAGGTGCTGATGGGGGTGGAAGGCAGACCGGGGAGAGGGGGAGGGCCTATCGGGTGTCGAACCAAGAGAACTCGTCTAGGAGACGTCGGGCAAAAAAAAAACCCGGGAAAAAAAAAAAAAAAAAAAAAAAAAAAAAAAAAAAAAAAAAAAAAAAAAAAAAAAAAAAAAAAAAAAAAAAAAAAAAAAAAAAAAAAAAAAAAAACCCAAAAAAAAAAAAAAAAAAAAAAAAAAAAAGGTGGGCCCTAACCCAGTAGAACCCAAAAATAAATGTTGGGTTCCTAGGGTTTTTTAAAAAAATGGAAATTTTTTTTGCCTTCGCAAAGGTGAACAGGGCAAAATAATTGCGAAAATGAAGAACGGCAATTTGTAAGGTTTTGAGGGAAGGTTTGGTGTTTTTTTTAAAGAATTTTGTTATGTAGGGGTTCCCCTTGCTTTTAAAATTCCCTTCAAAAAAGTTAAAATAAATGCAAAGGCGATTTAAATTCTATGGTAATAAAATATTTTTAAAGTAGACCCCTTATTTTTACGGAACACCAAAACCCCTCATTCAAACAGTTGGACTTGCTTTTATGTCCCGGGTTTGGTTTAAATTATTGATTTTTAAATCTGCAAGACCCCTTGAATTTTTGGGGAAAAAAAGAAAAGATTTTTTTGTAAAAAAGGATTTGGTAACCATGAACCATTGTATCAAAATTCCCCGTAAATGAATTACAAATTTTTTTGCCAAAATTGCAAAACAAGCCAAGAAGTGGAACGAAAAAAAGGTTGGGCTTATGAAAATTGCCAAAAAATTAAAAAATTGGGCTTTAAGCAAAGATTTTTTTATCTTATTTGGGGGTTCAAAACCAAAAAATTATTGTAAAAAAAGCCAAAAAGAAAAATCATTTAAAAAAAATGAAAATAAATTTTTTAAACCGGCATACCTATGGAAATTTCAACACCAAGGGGCAAAGCCCCAAAATTGGCATTTTTGTTCCCGTATTGGGTAAATGATTTAAATGTGCCACCCAAAACGGACCCCAAGAGGAAGATTTTGCCAGGATTTTTTCCAATTTTTGTACCAGAACCTGGGAGTAACCGTGCCGGGCCCAAACTACTGCCAGACTTGAATAAAAAACAGTTCATTAAGAAAAAAAAAATGGGCGGCTGAAAAATTGAAATTTTTTTTCCTAAACAAGCCCGGGGAAAAAAAAACCCGGGCTGAAAAAATTATGGGGAAAAGTAAAAGACCTTTAAAAATTTTCCCTCTTTCAAATATTG